>JAPMLY010001910.1:0-81544 GCA_026401115.1 Tetraselmis chui | reverse complement strand
AAACCCATGTAGCGGGGGAAATTTGTGGCCGTGTTGAGGTCGTTAGCAAAACCGTGGCCATGGCATGTTACCGTAGGCTCGTTTGGGTCGGCGTTTGTCATCGGGGCTCCGGATTTAGGGTTTTTGTTTTTAGGGTTTCCCTTTAGGGTGCCTAGGTTAATATCAATGGATGTGGTGGGGCCGTAGGGAAAGGTAGTTGCTGGTGGAGACGTCACATACCTATTCACATGTCTCATAAACACATACCTGGAAGTTATTTTTTTGCTTACAAGAAGAACCAGATGAGCACGGACAGGGAAAGTGGGAGGGGAAACAAGAGGGCAAGAGTGACAAGAGGATCACGGAATCCAAAGCACAGCAAAAGGAAAGCACTACATTGTGCATAAACCTAGCAGATTATACTAAGGAAACTCTTAAGCCACGCCGAGAATGCAACACTTGGAGGCGACAAGCGGCGCCTCACGCGCCGCTCGAGGAAGCACGGGGACGCTTGCGGCCCATGGCGCGGGTGAAGAGCGCCGTGGCCGGAGAAGGCATCCCAGCCGAGGAAGAAGCGGCCTCCGTGCCGTCCGCAGCGGCGGACAAACCACGCAAGACGTTGTCCGCGTGAGCAACATGGACGGCGAGAGAGACCTTTCGACGCCAGGAGGCCAACAACTTGCCCACGTGCATCCCTTTAGATGCGGCTGCCTGCTTGGCTAGCTCCGTCAAGAAAGCCGTGGCGTGGCCGCCAAGAGTACCAAATTCCGTGACTGCAAAGGGAATGAAGCGGATGTCGGGGCGACTCCTCAACCCCTCCGAGTACTTCTCGAACTTGGTCTTCTCAGCACGGCGGAGAGCGACTTCGGGTGACGGGGGGCTAGACACGCCGAACAAACCGGAAACCACGGCATCAAGGGCAAGTTTTGAAGTACCTGGAAGTCCGCGTACATTATGTGGATGTCTTTACGTGGATTGCTCCGCCCCGTCAGTCCTGCCTCCCTCCAATTGTACCGGCGAGTACGGAAGATTTACGCCGTGTTCGACTCCTCGAGCAAATCGGCGAAAATACAACTTTGGCCCGATTATCATCGAAGAAAATATGTCGATGATGTCAGATTGATGGTACGAGGTAGCCTAAACAGGCGATATAAAACATGTTCAGTATTTTCATCTGCACTTGTCTGATTTCACAGGCTGGACGTCGATTCGGATCCCGATATGCCTACGTAGGATGAGGCGTGGCCCGGTAAAAGTGGTGCGCGGGGTCATATATCCTCACAAAACATCACACGACACAACTACGCGGAGTTCGGTGTTGTCCATGCACCCGCTGCTCTGTCTTCTCTCGTAGCACGCGGCAACAAGCACTGACACTTCCCTCTCCACCCGACCCCGTTACTAAGCACAGCAAGTTATTTTGCAACTGCAGCAGCGATATACGCTGTGGCGTTTCATGTTGAATATGCCGTCCGCCCAGTTTTCGTTTGCGACGATGCGAGTCCGGGCTCCGGGCGTCGAGTCACTTCGCTGCAGACAGTCTTCGAAACGCGTCCAGCTCCCGCGTGTCACCCGTGCAGGTACACGTAATCGCTATGAAAACTTAACGGGCTGTATGCACTGCCTTTCCTGGGGTTTCCAACGCCATTGATGCCCCTTACCGATTCGTTCCTTTGTCCCAGTACTCTACTTCGTCTGAAGTCACGTCGTATTGACGCTGATACTGCTGTGCGACCGACGATCTCGTTACCTCGCAGAACACCGAAACCAAAACGGTTTCGACGATGTATCCGAGTTTCACGTCGCACGCCGGGCGATCTTGGCGACAGGGAGCATCCTCCTCACAGTCGGGTTTCAGCCCGTGCGACCTTTGCCGATTGCCTCGCCCGCAGTTCGAGTGAGTGCTCGTCTTGTCGTCGCTGCACTAGTTCACTACTACGCTGGTGCCGGTGCTTCAAAATAAAATCGGCATAACTGCTATTACAGTGTAAAGGATTCTCTGAGTCATCTAAACTCTTTTTGTCAGTGTATCATAATAAACAAAAATCGTTATTTCCTGATGTATTAATTGAGAGACCCTCGATTGGTTCGATAATTCAGATTAACGAAACTCTCTTCATTCGATGGGACACAGATATAAGGTATTTCTTATCGCTACGATTGTTCCCACATCAAACGCTGCAGGGAAACAGCAACGCGGCGCAGGCAGCCACTGTGTTAGGGAAGCCGGTGACAGACCCCAGACTCATCCTCCGCGACTCCCTCCCTTCAAGCGTGACCGTGTCCCAGGCGCTGCTCGACCTTGATCAGAGCTTACGGTCGATAGGCGGCTTGTCCGCGTCGCGACGCAGCGCGGCGGGTTCGCGCAGCATCGCACAGTCGAGCACGATGGCCGACGCCAAGCTGTCGCAAGTCGACCAAGGGGCGCTCCTCTCCTCCCTACGGGTAGCAAGCAATGCAATTAAAAGGGATGCCATTCTGGGAAGCATTCCAGCGTCTAACCGTACAGCGGCAAGTGCCCTTCTCGACGAGTTGTCGGAGCGAATGTCGCAATGGGAGTCCCAGGCCGGCGCAAGTTCCTCGTCAACACCCGCGACCACCGACCCCGCCATCATTTCGAGCCTCAAGAGCGACATGCTGAACATTTCTGGCCAGTTACAGTCCCTATTGGTGACTGACGTCCCGGTGCCTGCCGAGTACGCCTCGATGCCTCAGCTACGTGGGCGAGCGGTGGCCGAGATAAAGATAAAGGACGCCGACAGACCGGGAAAGGCGTTTGTTATGTCGGCGGTGCTCGATGGGGTGAACGCGCCCATCACTTCCGGAAATTTTGTCGACCTCGTTCGGAAGGGCTTCTACGACAACATGCCAATCCAGGTTAGGGCCATTTCCACGCTGTCCCAATGAATAGGGAATTGGTAAATTATAGTAAGACTCTACGCCTGCTTATGCCTACTCGACTCGTACGGAGCCGACTACACGTCACTATGAATGCATTTCTGTGATTGAGAAATTGACGCCGCTTCTGTTGGGTCTGCTTGCATTTGTAGAGAGCGGATGGGTTTGTGGTTCAAACGGGTGAGCGGAAGGGTGGTGGCGAGTCCGGCGGCCCGACGCGCAACATTCCGATGGAGGTGCGGTACGAGGGCGAGGCGGAGGCGACGTACGGGTACACGAAGGAGGAGTTGGGGCTGATCAGGAAGCAAGTGGTTCTGCCGTTCAACGCCCTGGGCACTCTGGCGATGGCGCGGAAAGATATCGACGCCAACAGGTCGGAATACGTTTACCTGTCACTCCCAAGTCTCGGGTCCGGGGCGCCAAAAAAATAAAAAATAAAAATACCCGAGCACTGCGGTCAAGGACAAGGACTGATTGGGTCCGCGTACTCTTGTTTGTTTGTTCGTTTTTTTTCCAAAACACATATGTTTCAAAAATCATTTCTTTGTTCTTTCGATATCAACCCCTCCTCTTGTTTTGCTGTTTTTCCTCCACTGCTTTTTCTTGTAAGAAATTGAAAAAGTATCTCTTCTTGTTTTCCTATTGGAATTGTTTTGTCTGTCTGTCCCTCCGATTACGAATTTGGTTACAAGATATTTGGTTATAAGATGATGCTCTGTCCCTCCGATTGCCTGTCGACCTACACTTGTATAATTAATTCTTAGTTTTTTTTTGGTTCATACGCGTAAGTTTGATTGTTTATCGAAAAAAGTTTTTTTACTATAAAAAGCAGTGGAGGCCACCAAGCAAAAAGAAGAAAGGAGGAAAATTCCTTAAGCCCGAGGAACAAGAAGGCATGCCACAGCCTAAGCACTGCCCTCCTGCAAAGCGTCGAGGAGAATATCGTTTTTTGATTGTTTATCCATACCTTACATCGATTTATTTCGTAATCCCGTTTTAATGTTTGGGTAGGCTTTGTTTTATTTACAAATTTCTTCATTTCTTCTTGGACAGTCATTCCTTCTTTGCTTGCCTGTTGTGATTCTACTTTTCCATCGACTTCCCCGCTCGTCCACTCGTCTATGGCTATGCTACTTTGCTTCATGTTTTTTCTTGATTTGCTGTTTCCTTTGATGTTTAATCGGCTGTCTGATACCCCTTTGTACATCTGCGCGCTTCCCGACCCCAACAGTGCCGACACCCAATTCTTTTTCCTCAACAAGGAGTCGGAGGTCACCCCCAGTGGCGCAAACGTCCTTGATGGCAACTATGCGGTATTTGGTTACGTGGTGGGAAATCCAGAGGTGCTGAACGATCTGCATGTCGGCGATGTCATCGAAAGTGTTCGCATCACGTACGGTGCTGACCGCTTCGTCGAAGGCTCTGCCTGAGGGGAGCACATCATGGTATCAACTGTATCATACATCGCTGTGTCATGGAATGCTAGCAACTGCGCCCGCCTGAGTCTGGCTGGAGTTCAACATCATATGGATAAAACTGGCACGCAAAATAAGGCCTCTGTGGCTGCAGTGCAGTAGGAGAAGTTGCCCCCCTGTAACTCGCTAGTTATGTCATACTTTGTAATTTGAAATGCGAGAGGGGCGCTACAATATTGTAATCACAAACATATCCTTTTCAAGCGACAATACCGGCATCAGGATAGTGTTGATTGATCTCAACGGTTGCTTTCGATGGCAATTTCGGGGATAAATCCAACTTTGTGGAAAGTGTTTTTTAGCGAACTCTCCCCATGCAATGTAGTGCAAATCCCGTTACCACCTCGACCGAAACCAAAATTTGGATGTTGATATGGGCGCGGGGACTCTTTATGCACGACATGCTATATGCATCTACACTATTACTAGGCTTTCATAATATGATCCTCCACAAATGTCCGGCCGTGATGCAATATATATGTAGTGCAGAAGCTGCTCGGAGACGCGTGGCCCTCTCAGGTCGTCACGCGCCCACTTACCGTCCAGTCTGGGAAGCAGTCCGTACGAGTGGTATGAAATTACGGGGGAAATTGAAATAATATTTTTTACAACAACACCGGGTTTACGGCCGCTATCTTAGGGCGGCGCCCGCCGGCGGCGCAGCGGCGGCGGCCCCGGAGGGGGGTGCGCTCGCAGGCCCGTCGGCATCCCCTCACCTCCCCGTGGTGGGCGCTGGAAACCCCGTAGCCGTGCCAGGCCTGGCACGGTAGGGGGCTAAGAGGGCCGACAGCTCGATCCGTGGGATCAGAAGCTGTCGGGAAAGCCCTGTACATAGGGCTTTTGAAAAAAAACATTGTGCACTACCGGCGCCAAGATCCCCCGCTCGGCCCGTCCGATATGTTTTTTCGCGTACAGATACTCCTAGATACTGCCTTCCTTTGAGGGGTGGGGCCAGTACTACGGCAGCGTTTGATGGCGAGGAGGGCACGGCCGGATCGGCGGTGGGAGGCGGGTGTTGGAGCTGGTGGTGGCTAGCCGGGAAGCAGCGCCAGGAAAGGGCGCTCGCTAGCCGTCGACCAGCCCTGTGCCGGTCGAACCTTGCCGAGGGGTGAGGCAAGACATGGCATAGGCCGGTGGCTAGTCGCAGACGGAGGAGCGGCTATATGAGGCGGCGGCGATCCTCAGGATCAGTCGCCGCCGGAAAGCCCTGTACGGAGGGCTTTTTTCGGACACAAAACAATGTCCGTACCCGGCGTCGAGCTAGTTGGGGAGCAGCACCATGGAAGGGCGCTCACTAGCGCGCCGCTACGTCGTCCAGCGACATCTCCCGGGGGGGGGAGTCAGCTGGGACGGCAAGGAGGACGGTTGCGACGGGAGGAGCGACACGATATAGCGGCGACGACCCTTTGGGTCGACGCCGCCGGAAAACCCGGCACGGAGGGTTTTGTTTAATTCCGGGCGCCCGCGGCCCGCCGGATCCGGCTACGGTGACCTCCCCCCCCCCCCTCTTCGACACCCACTACCCCGACAGACCTTCATACTCCTAGGGGTCCTTGAGCGTGGGCCCGGGTGAGCGCGGAGGCCCCCGCTCAAGAAAAGGCTGCTCGGTGGACGCGCGATCAGAGGGGGGAGGGTACGGCCACAGGCCGGAAAACCGACAGGTACCCGGGTACCAGACAGAGGAAAAACCGGGGAAATGAGCGGGGAAAATTCAGGCGCGGAGGCAGGAGCGCTAGTTTTTTCTATGTCTGTGTGTCTCGGTCCCCCCCATCTGTCCTCGAGGTGATGGGGGACCTCGACACGGAGGACCGCCGCGTCGGTGGACGCGGCAAGACCTTGGGGCGGGGTTTACGGGATGGAGCGGCGGGATCGACGAGCGACCGCGCGAGGAGGGGTTTTTTGCCAACCTTTCCCCTCCTACCTTCGGCAAGACCGAAGTCACGCGGGAGCTAGATTAGGCTGGCCCGTCGTCCCTCCCGAACGCCGACCGGCCTAGGCCGGTCGACACCCCGGTTCGGCGGGAGCGGGCCGTGCATCGTGAAGGTCGAGCAGCAGTTTAGTTTTGCATTTCTCGACAAGTGGATTTATTTTTAGATCTGTTTTCTTGATTACAAAATTATTACGCTGTTACTGCCATTGGAGAGGTTGGGATTAGTGGTTAACGGTCTACCTCACGCTTCTAAGTCTTGTATGGCATAGCAAAAGGGGGGGCCCAAAGACGACAGCCGGTTCTTACTGGTAAAGGTTGTAAACAATTTCAAATTTCAAATTATCTTAGGGCCTTCCCAATACTGTCATATATGTAAGGAATCGCGTTTTGGGCTAGGGATATCCTTGTCCATCCTCTCCGTGAGCAAAAGTAACAGAATGATAATATGAAGCATACATTACGTAATCGCCTTTATTAAGAGTATCAAAATGTTCATGTCGCTAACCTCCACGGTATGCGCCTAGCTTCAACAAGTAGAGGGCGCTGATAAGCCTAAAGTCGCATGCGTGTGCGGGTCGAGTCAAACCTACCTAACCTGTGCTTATATGCGCTTCCGCTCATCCCGGAGCTTGGGGAGGGGGGGGAGGTAGGCGAAAACCTTCCTCGCTCGGGTCGTAGACGGATCCGTCTCGATTCACGCACATCCCCGTTCGAGAAAGAATTTTGCTCCTTCCGACGCAATTGTCTTCCTAAATGAAAATGAAAATTGCGGCAACTTGCCTATCAAGAGCTTAATGTTAACACAAATTTGTTGTGTTTTGGTGTTGCTTTTGCAAGAGGAATTGTAGATGGAGGGTGTTGGAAGATGTTTTGACACTTAAAAGGTGTTTGAAATTAGATTGCAAACAAACAAAGGAATTGATTCAATGATTTTGTCACCGCCCTCCGCTAGCCTTGAATAGTTCCATGCTAGCTCGCTTGCACATGTTCTCGCATGGTCCTCGTGCCAAGCGCTAGGGCTCTCGTAACGGTCTAAATAGACTAACGACGCGGCTTATTTATCTCGGGAAAACAGACTAAAGCGTCGTGTAGCTAGATAGATTAATTGTGCGTATATGCACATACCGGGGGGTACCGGTAGTAAAGTACATAACAATACCCTTGCTAATTGAAGTGCCAGCATAGCCACGTTATACGTCCTTCCAGTGGAGATTGGAGAAGTACGGATCAATTTAGTAGCGAGCACATGTAAAATGTCATGCAATGTATTGTTGCAAGACAATACTCGTCACACTCGCACGCTCCTCCTCTTAATTGAAATTGAAATTGTTTACAACATGTACCGTATGCGCCGGTTTACACCAATAAACCGTATGCGCCGGTTGTTGTCTCTGGGCCCTCCCAACTATGCCATACATGAAGTTACAAGTCAGGGCTAGACCGTTGACCACCTAATCCATCCTCTCCAGGGAAGTTCGGGGGTTTTACTCCCCCCCGGGGAATGTCCTCCTCTTAATATATTACTAAGGTGAGTCGCGAGACTTACCTCGTGGTCTTGGCTCCTTTACAAAGGCAATTACTAGGACTCCCGAATGCGCGCGGGATGAGAGGGTATCAAGACATTGTACGCCTGAGCATGAGCAAACTCATGCCATTGGGGCGTCTCTAGGAAATCTTTTAACGCCGTTGTACGGTGTACCTCGTTCAACCGGTACAAGACATGTGGAATGTTGTCATCGTTGAAGTGCGTCATGAAAAGCAAATATTTGCCTTGTCGTGGGATGATTGTTAACGTTTACAAATGTTGCATTACCGCCGCATTATGGAGTATAGGCAACGCCCGCTCCCTAGCCAACCGCACCCTCCTCCCGTCCCGCCTTAAAAACTACTTCGTTACCGTTAACACGCACAACTCCCCCATCCCCTCCATCGACCCCTCGGAATCCTACCGGGTCCTCAACCTTATACTCAACACCATCCTCACCTTCATCAAACACAAGCGCGAACCAAAGCGCAAGACCACATCCCTCGTCAATGCCCTATCCACCTCCCTGCTCACACAATCCCGCAGAATCCGCGTCATTCGTGGACTCCTCATTGGTAACCACTTCACCCTCCAGCTCGGCCTCTTCAGCGATTCCTAGTTCGACATCCCCGAAGGCCAAATCTGTAGGGCTCGCCGCTCTGCCGTCTCTTCGGTGCGTAACCTCCCCCGCACAACCCTCCACCGCCCCACATCCCACCTCGTTAACGGCCTCCTCTCCCTCAAAGCCCATGTTGCATAACTCACTATTCGTCACCTACACAAAACTATTAACACCCTTGGATATAGAGGCCACATGGCCAAAACACACATCCACACCCTTTCCACCACCTACACCCACTCGCCCACAGAGTCCATTATGTCACGCGGTTCCTCCTCGCCCACACTAAAATGCCTAATCCGGGCCCAACTCGACGCCGGCATCTCTTTCCAGCATATCCATCCCTCTTCCTCACCAACCCCATCGCCTCCACACTCCGCGCCAACTTCATCCGCCAAGACAAAACCCTCCTCGCCTCACTCCGCGACAAAGCCACTCATATCACCGACCCATACACTTACAAACAAGCATACTACGACTGCACACCCCGCCGCACACACAAGTCCCTCCTCTCCACCTAACCCCACTGTGGCATAACAAGAGCAACACATGCCCACAAGTCCTTCAACGCGCCTCGAGCTTTTCCATGCTCCTCAAATCATGCAAGTCCACTCGACACTCGAACGGGCAAGCGACTCACTTTCTGTCCATATCCGTCTCCTAGCCGCGGTCCTCACTGAACCCCTCGACACCATTCACAACCGCATGCCTACTACACACCCAACCGTGAAGCATGCCACTCCACCCACCACCATCCACTTATCTTGGATTCCTCTCTTAATACCCCACCTTCCCCGCTCCCCCGCCCCCCTCGCCCCCGGCATCCGACCACCCCGCATCCACACCACTCTCCCCTTGCCCCCACCACACACATCGAAGCGGAATACCTCTCCCCCTCGGGCAACCCCTACCCTTCTTGCGACGTCACACGCATAATCTCCAAGCATAAGGACACTAAATACGGTCAAGCGTAGTACATGGTTGAATAGGCCCCGGAACACCTCATGGAATGGGACATCCAACTTCAACTCGACGACGGCTTCTGCCTCATCTCCTCCACCGTGCCAGAATCGGGAACGGATGGTTACACGTAGGTCGTGCCGGCCCCGCAAGCGGGCCGGCAGTGGTAACTAGAGAATTGAGAAGACAGAGATGGCGGCCGGCTAAGGCACCGGTAGGGCCGGCCGACCGCCACTAATAGGGAACATAGTACCGCTAATAGCATAACACTAAGTACTAAACTTACAAATAGCTACCTTGTACACGAGCACTAGGCAACGGGATGCTAGTGCTAACACCCCCCCTCAAGGTAGCCGATGAGATCTAGACGTCGTCCTTCCTTGCGTGGAGGAAGGTGCCATCTTGGTCGAAGGTGTAGTGCTTGTAGCGTGTGTGTCAGGCCGGGTAGGTGTAGCGACATGCGCTCACAGGAACGTGCGGCTACCGGCGAGTTGCCGATAATAAGAAGCGGTTCCAAATGTTGCATAATGTACTAGTCAAACATGTAGCGGGAAAAGCTGTCCACGGGCGAATTAGCCGACGCATGAGAGCGACCGGCGAGGAAGAAGCAAAGCCAATAAGGTTGCTAAGAGCGTGTAGGCACGCAACAACATAGACGGGCGCTGCTCGTGTTGACTTCTCCCTTTCGACGTGGGAAAGGTAAGCTCCCCGCTAAGTTAGGTGACCGTTGCGGCGTTGCCTCGGGAAAAAACAATAACGGTACTAATTAAATTACGCACGGCCGAATTTCGCGGATCCGTTTTAAACAACACGATCCGGTCGAGAGCATCGGTAGGCTCAAGGCTAGGTGAGACTGAAAGCTTGGTGGGGCGAGCGTGGCGCCTGGCGCTTTATACACGATCTTGTCCTTTTTACGTGGGAGACGGTAGGACAATCGCGGACCACCAGCTCGATGGCGAAGCGTGGTGTCGGTTGGACGATGAATTACTAGCGTGGTGCCAAGCGCTTTACACACGCTCTACTCTTTTTTACGTGGGAGTAGGTAGGACTAGCGTGGCGCCAAGCGCTTTACACACGCTCTTCTCTAATGTACCTTGGTGGAGGGCCCATAACATTTCGGAATCGGGAACGGATAGTTACACGGAGGTCGTGCCGGCCCCACAAGGGGGCCCGCTGTGGTGCCTAGAGAAGTGAGAAGACAGAGATGGCGGCCGGCGAAGGCACCTGCAGGGCCGGCCGACCGTCACGAAAAGGAAATATAGTACCGCTAATAGCATAACACTAAGTACTAGGATGACAAATAGCTACCTTGTACATGAGCACTAGGCAACGGGATACTAGTGCTAAAAAACCCCACCTCGGTATGTCTCCCCATCCCTCCCCTTCCCATTGTTCTATCTGCCACGACCCCCTCCACCCATAACCCATATCATCCTGCATAACATGCCCGCACTTTGTTGTCCACTCCCAATGCCGCCCCGCTCAAGGACCCGACACGTGGCAATGCGACAAGTGCGAACGCGGCAAGACGCACGACCTCACTCGCCTACACGAGGTCGAGTGGGCCCCTTGCCTCCAACTCCACGATACCATTAACGAAACCCCATGTGGTCCCACTGCCCTCAGAGCCTTCAATGCCGGCTTCGTCCCAACCACACCCCCATCCTCCCCGACGCCGGACCCACCCCATGGACGCAACCCCCCATCTCCTTTAACCATGACCTCATCAACCCAGACCTCGACATGCTCCCCACCGGCAAATTCACCATCCACACCCACCCCATACTCCACGATACAACCATCCTTTGCACCCCCGACGGCCGAGCGGTCACAACCCTCTCCGGCTCCCGCATCCGACACCTCTTCAAAATCTTTCGCCCCGACCTCACACACCGCACATTCGAAGAAGGGGTCTACCACTTCATCACAAGACTCGGCTCCCGCTCAGAAACTCTCTCACCCACACCCGCCACCACCACACGCAACAGCTGGACCACTCGTGAGGACCCCCTCTCAGCCCTCCGCAGCACCTTCCATATCCAAACCGAACTCAGACCCCCTTAACAAATCTCTGCACTCCCAAATTTGAAATTTGAAATTGTTTACAACAATACCAGTAAAAACCGGCTGTCGTCTCTGGGCCCCCCCTTGTGCTATGCTCAACCTGTAGTTGGACTTCTAAGCGTGAGGCAGACCGTGAACCACTAATCCCAACCTCTCCAATGGCAGTAACGATACCGTCTAAAACATACCCGTATCCAGGTATTTATAATTTTCTGATCTATACGTATTTTTTTTTGGATACAGTATGAAAAATAAAGTGTCGCTAGTCTCCACGTTACGCGGCCTGCTCCAGCCGCTGCGGGGTCGCTGATCAGCAAGGCTGTCCAGCTGGAGCTGGTCGAGGCGAACCTGCCTGACCTCGGCTCCCGTGCGACTCCGGTCGTGCCGGAGCTTGGGGGGAAAGGCAGGTGAAAAACCCCCCTCGCATAGGTCGTCGTCGGTCCCGCCCCGATCCGTGCTCCACCCCGCCCGAGGTATTAGCCGCTCCTCTCGACGCAGCTCGCCACCTAGCCGAGTCTTCTCTCCTCCTTCGGGGGCTGAGAAGAGAGAATAACTAGGCTGCAGACGGTGTCCGGCTGGCTCTCCTGCCCCCGAGCCAGATTTTCTCCTGTCCCCTATCCTTTTCCCGTCTGTTTCCAACACCTATCTGATCGCGCTGTGGCCGTCCGTACCCTCCCCCGGTGGTTTACGTTGTTAGGGGGTCGCCTTTACGAGCAGTGTGCCGTTACGATAACCCTAGGCACACTGCCTGAGGCAGCCTATCGATAACCGGGTACCGACTAGGGAAGGGGTTGGAAGAACACATGGATCGAGTCGCCGGTCCTCAAAAGATGGTGGGTACGGGAATTTTTCCAAAAACCCCCCGTACCGGGCTTTTCCGGCGGCGGGCGATCCTAAGGACCGCCGCCGCCAGACCGTGCCGCTCCTCCGGCTGCGACCCACCTCCGTCCTGCGTAGCATCAGGCCTCGCCCCCAGGGGAGACTTAAGACTCTCGCAGGGCTGGCGACTGCTAGCGAGCGCTGTCCCTAGCGCTGCTTCCCAGCTGTCCGCCGCCAGCTCCAACACCCTCGTCCCTCCGCTGATCCGTCCGTACCCCTTTGCGCCAAAAAATATTTCGCAAACGCCGCCCCCGCCCCATCGTCGGGAGAGTATCTGTGAGTATTTAGTCGCGAAAAGACATATCGGACAGGCCGAGCGGGAGATCCCTGTGCTGGTGTACGGATATTATGTTTTTCAAAACCCTCCGTACAGGGCTTCCCGACAGCTGCTGATCCCGCGGATCGCAGCTGCCGGTACCTCGTTCAGCCCCCTACCGTGCCAGGCCTGGCACGGCTATGGGGTTACCAGCGCCCACCGCGTGGAGGTAGAGGTAGGTGCCGACGGGCCTGCGAGCGCACCCCTCTCCGGGGCCGCCGCCGCTGCGCCGCCGGCGGGCGCCCTCTGCACTCCCACACTTACCACTCGCTCTACCCAAACACACAGTCTCCTCATCTAGCGGCAGTAACGCACCACACACCCGGCATGGCACTACCATCGCTAACATGGAATACGACCACGAATGCATGCGACGCGCCATGGACCACGCAATCACTAGCGCTCACTCCACAGCCTCTCACTCCTCCAACGCCACCCTCCTCATACTCCCCCGATGGGCACACACACCCTGCCCCCACTCCAAATACATCACCTCTCCATACACCCACCACCTTTACACCTTCCCCAACGACGCAAACAATTTCCTAACCTTAGACCGACACACACGCACCCCACCCCCACACCATTCGGCACACGCTGGTTGGTGGGCATCTACCTCGTCGCCAAACCCCTCGCACTTTCTTCTTTACCCTCGCACACAGCAATGACCGCCCTCCATAACCCGCTCGAATCCATTTACACGCTCGAATCCATTTACAATACACACCTTCCCAACCCCTCCATCACCATCCCACCTCCGCCCCTTTTCGACTTTTACTCACCACATTCCTCACGCATATGCCATCTGCCCCCCAACCCCATCTCTTACCCTCTTCTAGAGCGCACGTCATTAACATACTCTCCCATCATAGGCGCTCTTGCTTAGAATTGGCAGGACTTCGTTTACACGGACGGCTCCAAAAAGGTGGGCCCCTCCCCCCTTGGAGCGGCTGCCACCCACCCCGCATCGGATACACGCGTCAAAAGTCCGGTGACTTCCACCCCTCCCTCTCATACCATCAATCGTGCATAACTTGCGGGCATCGATACCGGCCTACAACTCGGCCATACCCATCTCCTTACGGACAACGAATGCTCGCTCCGCCTTACCTAAGGCTTTATGGACTGCTCATCTGCTTACCGACACCACATCCACCGCGACACACTTGAATATATCACACATACCCTCAAAACCTTATGCACGTCATGCATTCGCACCCATCTAGGCAAAATCAGAGCACACAACCACTCACCAGGCAATGTCAGCGAAGACGCTCTCGATAGCCAAGTTGCATACGGCCACCCACCCGACACGACCTACACCACGGGTTCATACGTTCCGATCGGCCATTGGACCCGGCCACACACACTCATACCTCAAACCCTGGGCGAACCCACGCCCTACAAGTACGCCAACCTCAAAACCGTTGCACACAAATACGACACCAAACACTCCCATGCGCCCTCTCACAAACCACCAAACACGGCGCCCTCCTCGCCCGCGCCGCTGCGGACGGGGCGGACTTCACTCTCCACAAACAGCACACGTAAGTAGCCAATATCCAATTCGTACACAAGCAAGAATTTATGTGGGGAGTGCACAACACCTGTCTCCTCTCATACAACCCCACCATGCGCTGCCCCATGTGCGGTCAACTCACCAGCAACGGCCACATGGCTGATAATTTCCCCTCTATGTCGGGCCTTAGACATGACCGCCACAACAACGCGCTACAACTCCTTCTCTCTCTCTCTCTCTCATGGAACGCCACAACGGAGGTCGATGGGAGACCATCACGGCAGACTTTGGTAACAACCCATTAAATCATTCACATTCACCACACTCATCCACATCCCCTTGACTGCCACCCCCATTCACCCCACCCACATGCCCACCCGTCCAATTAATGATGAAGAAGGCCTCTCGCCCGATTCTCTCACCTCATGCCATGCCGTCCTACCTGAAGACATACTCCCCTCAACGTTGAGACCCCTCGCACACAAACCCGACTTCATCCGGCTCCTCGAACCTAAATTCGTCGGACATTCGAACTGCCGACGACGTTACTCCTCGATTCAAAAGATTTAGATAAGGGAATCAAAATACTATACCGACCACAACCACTCCCACACCGCACAACTGATTCTCGACAAATGCATTCCCCTCGCCAATGCCATTCGACAACACTGGCAAGGTACCCCAATGTCGACATTCTTCTCATAGTCATGAGCCGCAAAGGTACACCTCCCACATCAACCATTACCAGTCTCACCTCCCTTCTCAACCTCCGCACTTACCCTCTTGACAAACTCGTCTCGAAAACACGACCTGACACCACACGCATCCTTTCACAACTCCACTTGCACACTGTCCAATGGCTGCACCATCTCCTTCTCGTATTCTACGTCAAATCACGCACGACTACACGCCGCACATCCACCTACAACTCGCGCTCTTACCCGTGACCGACAGCTACCACCCCCACACGCGCCACAACTCCCGGGGTGGGGGGAGTAAAAAAGACCCCCAATTCCCTATGGAGAGGTTGGATTTAGGCGTTTCACGGTCTAGCCTTAACTTGTAAAGTTCCTAAACAACATACTTGGGAGGGCCCATAGACAACAACCGGCTTCACCCGGTACATGTTGCAAACATCTTCGATTTCAATTTGGACGACGCCGTCTTTTTCGACGCGAACATACCGCTGGTCGGAAAGGCGATATGGGACGTGCTTGCTTGGAGCCCGGGGGTAGCCATCGCCGCCTCGCGTGCTCGAGGGAGGTAAATAAGGAATGCCAAGAATTGTGGGTTGGTGGCAGTGTGAGTTGGTAAAGCCAGAGTCGGGTGGATGGGTGAGTGCGTGTCTCGTAGGTGAGATGGGAGCCGGGAGCTGGGCGGGGGGATATGAAATTCCTAGTAAGGAGCGGCCGCCCATACCGAGTATGGTACGTGCAAAATACTGACATGTACACATAATGGTACGTTTCGTACACATTCTCTAGAAAACCTAGGTCCGCCTCATGTCCCACAATCTCATACATTATAACCTTTAACGATAAACTTGTCTATGATTAGTTTAAGATAATCGCAGTCGTGCATGCAAATTGCCGCCCGTAAACTCCCGCCCGTACCCTTAACGCCGGTGCCAGTTAATCTGCTTGTCCCACATCCCGGGGATGGTTTCGCGGATTGTGGCCAAGTTCACTTTCCCGCATCCCGGGGGAGCCGGCCTTCCCACATCCCGGGGGCGCAAAAAAACTTATTTAACTATTTTATTGGTACGGGTAATGGCATTTTATATCCAGCCTCTAGGGGCTGGAACTGATATGCGCAAGTCGGATTCAAGGTTTTGTTACCCAACTGAAAAGCCTACAACTTCCGACTCATGATGCTCTCACTCGCTTGGGAGATTCCGGGCGCCACATTCAACGGGGCATTTCGCGCATTCTTCGTGCCAGGGCCTACCTTGACCTCTTGGCGTTCTGCAAACCTTCCCCACCGGACTATATGAGGGTGATTTCGGGTACGGGTCGCGGGGCTTTGGCTCTCTTTTTCGCTTCACATGAGTCTAGTTTCAAGGTGCCATCCAATTGCTATACGATGGCAGCCCACCGGGCAGCCCACTGCGGAGCGCGCCGCTCATGTTCGAAAATGCCCTCGGTGCAATGAGGCCCCTTCAGAATCTCGCGTGTATGGATCTTCGTCGACGGTATCGAGCATCTTTATGTCGGGTGAGCCCTCAACAGCCGCTATGCTCATGGACCATATCCCCGGTGCCCGTGCTCTTGGTATACCATTCAACTCCACGACCGTATTGTCCACGCGCTTGAAGAGTTCGTGCTTGAAGCGGGGGCTACTAAGGGCCGGGACTTGCGGTTGGAGGTCCGCCGTATTCGGTCGGGAGCTTCACGTGATCGTCCTGGGGATGTGGTTTGATTAGACTTCATGGCTCCGCACCGTCATCTTGTTGTTGATGTGACGGTTACAAGTGCTCGCACGAACACCAATGTTCCTCGTATAGGTGCTCGCCTCCCACTCCCTGGCAGCCTTGCATTGGGAGCTCAGCAAGGCAAACTTGATGCGGACCTCCGCACTTCCGCTTTGCTTGGCACGCCTTCGGTTCAGTCGGTCCATGACTATTATCCCTTCGCCATGGAGGATGGGGGCCGGTTGGCGCCGATGGCGGCTGAGTTGGTCGATCGCTTGGCTATTTTGGTGGCTGTTCGTCGCTTCCCTGGCATGGGTGCCGCTGACTCTCGTTCCTTGCGCTATGACAGTTATGTCCGTATGCAACATTTTGTTCGTCGATCTTCTTGTGTTCCGTTTCGGCGTTTTTGGGGGGATGTGCGACGTGAATTCATGCAACGTCTTTATATTGCTCTTCATGGCACTCTGGGTTCCTATCTCCGCGACACTTTTCAGGAGGGCAGTGCTGGTGCTGTGGCATGCCTTCCTGTTCCTCGGGCTTAGGTTTTTTCCTCTTTTCTTCTTTTTGCTTGGTGGCCTCCACTGCTTTTCCTCGTAAGAAATTCACAATATGATTCAGGGTTTTGTCGGTCATAATCCTTACCCGAATTGCAATGAATGCTTTAAACATCGCGCGCATACATTTCAGCCTCCTGTCGCCACAACATGCACTCCTTTTGTGGAGGAGTGTAGCGATGGTTACGGCCGGTAAAATTTATGCCCATATAATCATTTCTTACTGGCGCTAATTGGCGTAGCATTTCACATTGCTTAAACAATTTGGACATATCATTACTCATACCACGGACAAGCCACGCATTTCGACAGAGCCGGCCGGCCTCTCGCCCACCACACTCCAAAAGTGCTCGACCTCATCTCCTTTCCTACACCCATCGCATCTACGACTGCCATAGTGCTGTTGAAGCTGTAAGGATACAGAGGCGATATCGATATTTTTCGTGCGCTAGTCAAGCGGAACAAGGCCTCACGAGTAAAAAATATGACGCCTGCCGCGATCACAGTCCCCGAGGGGCGCGACGGCGAGCAATCAGTGACGTTTGTCACGCCCATGGAGGCCGTTCAACCAGAGGAAACCACCAGTAACATGGGTATTCGAGGGACTGCAGGACGACTACGACGTGCGATGTCGAAGAAACCTGCTTGGGTCGCTATGACATGGAGCCAAGCTTTCGAGGAGGACGAGAGTAAGGACACATACTCCGTTTTAGAGTACAGGCAGGCGCAGCAACAAGAAGCCGCCCGAAAGGATGCAGCTCGGAAACGTTGGAAGACGCTCGGTGTGGTCACTACTCTGGGAAAGAGAATGCAGTACGTACACTTCTACCGCGCTAGAGCCCAACCCCCTTTACCCTGAAGCTCTGCTGACCACAAGCAGATGGCGAATACTTTCACATTTGCCTTGAATTACAATTTGTTTGGTCATTCGTTTCCTATAAATAAAATATACGGTAGTTCCAACGACACCAACTATAGTCACTCTTTATTGCGCACCGCAAGTTTGAGCTGTAACTTTATAGCCCAGGCTGGCAGAATGCACTGCCTGAGTGCTCGTAGCATGTCAACGTTTCAAGTTATCAGCGCTTCATGGTATGGTAGTAAATCGTGACATCGATATTGGCGTGCTGAACGACGCAAATAACCTTCCGTTTGACGGCGTCGCGACAGTCGGTTCACTCAGGTCGAGAGCTTTGATCCACGCGAGGCAATACCAACGGAAGCCGAGTCCTTGGTGCCGGCTGTAGCTTGGCAGAGATCTCTGAGGACCTCCGACTTTGTGATTCCGGAGCACAAGTGGATGATCAACCCACACTCGAAGCGCAAGGCTTACTGGGACGTTTTCCTGCTTGTGTTGGTACGCTGCACTTCTATAGACGTATAGATTATGAACGCCTGACGCTGACGCCGCTGCGGATGTTGCTGTATTTTGAGCGGGATGTCGAGCAGGACATACATGGTCGCTAACTCGCTATGATCTCGCCATACGATTTTCGATAGCAGGCGGACGGGTCGGATTATGAAGGGGCTCACCTGACAGGCAGGGATTGCCGGTACCCGGCGATAGCGCTAGATGGTCTACACGTAGTTCAGTTGTCTCCAATATGACATCGCGATATCGCTGCCAATCTCGGTGTCTCCAATATATACACCACGCAGATAAAGTGTTCATGTAGAAATATCGCTAGTCACATTTATCACCACCCGACTTCAAAACAGCGCGTAAACGATTCTGCAAAAAAAAATCCACGCCAGTACTGATAAAACATTACCGATAGTTTTTGTTAATGCGCCCATGATGCACACTATAGCCAGTTAGCCACAGCCCTGCTCCCGTCGTGTAAATCGCACTCGGGACTACTGCGCCACTTTCAAGGGGGCACTCGCCAAGCGTAATGCGCTAGTAATATGAACTTGCGTGCCCGGCGGGATACATCTCTATACAGATGAAGCCACACCAACCTCTTATTGGCTCCCCCCTTTTCCAGTTTTTCCTGTCCACGTTCCTATAATGCTTCTTGCAATCGAAATAGGTACACCGACGTGCCCGCAAACAAAGGGACGCGTTTGGCGTGTGTACTATGCATTTACTCGCTGTAGGCATGTATTTCATACGCTCACGCCACAGCGCTTGTGATGGGCGGGGAAGTTAGGACATATGCTGTGTGACCTTCCAAGCGACGGTCTGAGGTTACAGCTCGCCATACTAATCCGACGCACAATGTACAGGTACTGTACACCGCCGTGGTGATACCTTGGGAGTTGGCCTTCGAAGTGCCGCAATGTGACAACGAAGTGCCAGACACTTACGAGCAGCAAGGAACGGGCACGTGCCGAAGCACCTTTCTGGATGTGAGTGCCCCGCCCCGCGAAAGAACCACCTAAAAGATTCAAGCTACCATATAGCGAGTCGTAGCTGCGATGTCTGACGTGTCTGCGTGCTAGCTGAAGTTGTCCCGTACACTACGACTGACACTAACAACACCTGAATCGACTATTCTGATCGAGGTCCCATCTCTCCCGGCACTGCCTGCCGTCACAGGTGATGGAGATCGTTGTCAACATCTTGTTTATGACGGACATTGCTATCAGTTTCCGGACGGGGTATGTGCCCGCCCGCAGACGGTATATTATAGGAACTCTACACTGATTGCGAGCTGTAATTATTATTGAAGTGTGTTCGGCACCAAGACGGACGAAATGATGCCGACCCACTGATCGGCGTTTTTAAATGTCGTCGGCGCAGGTACGAGGACAAAAAGATGATGATCCATATGGGCGCTCGCGATGTTGCCCTGCACTACTCCAAGTCGTGGCTGCTTCTTGACATCTGCGCCAGCCTTCCTCTCGAGGCAATTACGACAAGCTGTGCGTGCGGCCCGCTGCCTTGTTCCATACACCTCCCTACCTTGTATCATAGCTTGGCACATTAATCTCGAAGTGGCCAGCAGGCGAGCGATTCGAAGTGGTGCGCTGTGCGAAGAGGGCCCAAAGTTGTCGACTGCGAGCGTTGGGCATCAAAGCATATTTTAAGCCGAATTGGATTCAAGTAATCCAAACCAAGTAAAATAATTCCAATCCTGTCAAATTTAGTTATCCAAGGTCTTCGCGTGTCAGATATGTATGATGACCTGCCAAACATAAATTAGTTCAATATCAAAACCTAAAAATAACTTACGGAGACAGTGTGACCGGCTGAAACTTTTCAAAACAAGCACAGCCTATAAGGACGATGGGAAGCTAGGGGCAGTCAGGAGAGTGTCACTCGTTGCCTGCGATTGATATAACGGAGAGTTGTCTCAGTTTGGGCGCGGGCAGCGACACGAAATTTATAAGATCACTATCATTTATTTGCCTGTCGCAGTGTCGAGTGGGGAGAGCAGCAACCGACAAGTGATGATTCTGAAGCTCTTCAAAGTTCTGCGCCTGCTGCGGCTCGGTAAGCAGTAATGACGTCGCTGACGTGGCGGCCTTTCCCTGACCTGTTTGATTTGTGGGGTCGACGGCTGCCCGGAACACCGTGGTCTCTCTCAATTCGCAGAGCGAGAACTCCCGAACACCGAAATTATCGACCGCTTCATAAACACCGACCACTGCCCCCTCGCCCCGCAGGTCGTCTGCTGAACAGCGCGAAAATAGCCGCCGCGAACGCCTTCCGAATTGTCAAGCTGATGTGTGGATTCTTTCTGGTCGCACATTGGGCCGCCTGTCTCTGGTACTACGTCGGGTAAAAACGCTTTCCCTCTTTAACCGTCAACGAGACTCTTTTCGGTGTCACCGTCTAAAAGTGTCACTCTGGTGGTGACGGGAATTGTGTCTAATCTCATAAAATCTAGTATTCCCATCAGATGTCTGCGAGTGAGGCGCAGCTTTCTCCCTCGTGCACTTTCATAATTTACATAACCCCGATTTGTGCCGTGTCGTGGCTGCAGGCGATGGCAGGTGGAGGAGGTGGGCAGCGGGAATGCATTCACCGGACAGTACACCTGGATTCAGGTGGGATACAGCATCAGCTGCTTGCTGCTTGCGTGAAGAGCTGCACTCGACCCTCACCGTGTATCGCAGTTGATCGCCCATTCGTCACTACTGTCGCAACCACAAAAGCCTTGAATACCTCGCTTACCCGTTTCCCAATTATTCCTTTACTCGATCATAGTCAAGAAAATTGAATGAAGAGGCGGACGCTCGATTAGACTATCGACGCTCCATCGTGAACGACCTGAGCTCGACCAAAGTCGTCCGCGTTATCCTTGATGTGACGATGAGTATGATATGTGCTGATCATTCGTCCGCGCATCACCACGCGAGCTCAATCTCGGTTCGGGAAATTCCGCGAGTGTAAGGGTACGAGTACATGGGTATATACATGTCTGCAGCTGGGTACTAGTATGGATTCTATGGACTCACTCTGACGTCTTTGCTTTCGTCTATCGGCGAAGGTTCCGCTGTCAGAGGACAACAACGCGACGTACTACAACGCCGACATGCGCACCAAGTACACCGCCTGTATCTATTGGGCGTTTGTGACGATGTATACAGTCGGCTACGGCGACATCGTGCCCGTCACCAACTTCGAGCGCGCCTTCACTATGGTAATCCAGCTCCTGGGCTGCATCTCCACCGCCCTTATCTTTGGTAACGTGGCGCTGTTGATCATGAAGATGGACATTGCGGGCACAAGGTGAGTCAGCAGTGGAAGTCAGCGAGGCTTCGTGCCGAATCAGAGGTCTGGGTAGAATAAACTGTAGTAACTGTGTGTGTGTGTGTGTGTGTGTGTGTTTGCGTGTGTGTGTGTGTGTGTGTGTGTGTGTGTGTGTGTGTGTGTGTGTGTGTGTGTGTGTGTGTGTGTGTGTGTGTGTGTGTGTGTGTTTGCGTGTGTGTGTTTGTTTTTTGCGTGTGTTTGGATACGTGCGTGTGTGCACGTGTGTGCTGGGGGGGGAAGGGTGTGTGTCGGTGTGTTTGTATTTGTTTATAGTATTTTGTGCATGAGTGTATGTATGTGCATGTGTGTTTGTGTATGTATATAAGCTTCGCATGTGACGCAGGCTGAACGAGAATTTCGACATGGTGAATGAGTTCATACGCTTCCACAAAATTCCTGTCAGCCTTGCCAACCGCATGCGTCACGCGATCGAGCACCAGTTCCAACTCTATCAGGTGCGAGAGGTCGAGCTGAGAACCTACCCACATTCTGCCCATCTGATTGCGTATCATCCAGAGTCAATGCTGTGGACTCCTTACACTGCTACCCTACGCTGACTCGGTGCTGAATGATTGTTTACTCACAGGGACTGAGCGTGGCTGAGGAGATCCGCGAGCTGCCGAGTAGTCTGCGCACTGATGTGTTGATGCACCTCCACGTGCACGACCTCCGTCAGAACCCCGTCTTTGGTATCGCCAGTGACGACCTGCTCAAGAAGATTTCAACTCGCCTGACAATCCAGGTGAAGATGACCCCGCCAATGGCGCGAGTCAGTGTCATATAGCTGCGCTCCCATTACTCCGTCACGCTGCTACAGTTTGATACGAGTTTGAGTGTTGATGTGGTCAGATGAGAGCTCACACGACCCTTTGTTGGCAGTCCTACATGGCAGATGACATGATCATGCACGAGGACGAGGCTGCTACCGAGCTGTACCTTATATCGAAGGGGAAGGTGGCGCTGGTGACGGAGGACCAACAACGCGTGTTCGCCATCGTACGAGAGTCTGAAATGTTTGGCGACACCGACCTCTTCCAGGGCGTCCCGCGGCTGATGGCGGCGCAGGTGACAAATGAACTGTGGCGAAGCTTTTCCGACTCGTGATATCTACATTCTAAGCGCAGTGCAAAAAAAGATTTGAAGTGAACCAACGATGACAGCCGATCTCACCCTCGCCCCCCTTTTGCCCGCCGTCGTTCCGCTCCACAGGCAATCACCCACGTCGAGGTTTGTATGCTGAAGCGCATCGACCTCGACGAGGTACTGCGAGACTTTCCGGAGTATATCGACCCATTCATCGAGTCGGTACGTCAGCGATGTGAGGACATGAACGACCTGTTCACCAGAAAAAGCAGAGACTCCTCGAAATTTGAGCTCCTCAAGGTGCGCGGCGGGGCTTGACGATGCACGGCTGCAAACTATACTTGTACTTGAACTGCTCAGATAGGCGGAGTGCACGTTGACCGCACGCTCCTTTCCTCGACAGCCAACGTGCCACCCAACTCCTACCTTCTTCCGATGTGTCTTCTTGTACCCTATAACACAATTCGTGGCGGGGGGGGGGGGGTTGCGCAGGGGCTCTCCAGACTGTCCCAGACGATTCACGAAGGCAACGAGGGGGAGAGGTCG
Source organism: Tetraselmis chui (assembly GCA_026401115.1). Classification (NCBI taxonomy): domain Eukaryota; kingdom Viridiplantae; phylum Chlorophyta; class Chlorodendrophyceae; order Chlorodendrales; family Chlorodendraceae; genus Tetraselmis; species Tetraselmis chui. The sequence goes on along the minus strand of JAPMLY010001910.1, from coordinate 58,085 downwards.
TCAGTTGGCATTGGGGCATCTGGGGGAGAGAGGAGCAGCGCGGGTCAGGGAGGAGGCGACGCAGCGATCGCGATTCAGCAGCCACAGGCCAATCGACTCGATGTGGCGCTGAAGACCAAACGCTCCACCGAGCTACCAGACACTCCCATCTCTGCTCGGCAGCCTATGGGTCTCGGGCAGGCGCTCTCGTCCTTCGACGTCGCCCCCGCCGCGACGCCCTCCTCCTTGACTTCGCCGCCAAAGCAGGAGACAACCACCGAGATCACTCTTTTCCCAGATTCTGAGGCAAGCGATATTCAAACAACCCACCCGATGAATGATCGAAGCCATTAGAGCCTGAAGGATACGAGTTGTTCGGTTTTGGATGAAGCTAGGGGTTGGTGGTCCGGCCGATCTAGTTGCGGGTCGGCTACTGACACGGAATGTGACTTGGTTTCAACTAATTAGGTCGAGCCGCTGTCTCTCGACTCTGCCGCGGACCCGTCGTCGAAGCATGCTGAGGCGACCAACCTGCCAGGCAGCGTGCCTTGGCAGTCTGATGCGGCGTGCGGAGATGAAGACGAGGAGAAGGTTGACGAGGGCGGTGCTGAGGGTGACAATATGATGAACGACTTGTTGAAGAGCCTCGTACTGCAGCACGAGTACCAGGCGCGACTCCCACTCGCAGCCCTTCATATACAATTCATGATCGCGGGCCCTTTCATCATAAGAACGGAAACGTCAAAGTCGTTCGGCGTGACAGGTTGCTAGGGGGCTGATGGAAAGGGTATCGACGAAGCCGACGAAGAGAAAGCTTCGCTCGATGTCCAGCTTGAACAACGCTTGGATACGTGACAACGCAACACATCTGAATTGTATATTGCTCACTTTGTCAGACAGTTACGATCGCACCGCTGGACGTCACCCGTGATGAATGCTGCTCCCCGCCCCACCCCTGCCCCTCCACAGATGCGGGTGATTCAAGCCAAATTCTCCGAGCTTGTCGCCATGACAGAGGAAGTTGCGGTGGTAGCTGACAGTATTGCTGGAACCTCACACTGACCGCCGACAGTCGTCGTGTGGGAAACTGCGCTCCGCCCGTGAAGCGAAACCCACACCGTATTTTCTGTTGCCTCGTCGGAAGAACAAGTCTTTTAAGTCACACCGCTTGCGACAGGTCGGTTATGTCTAAGATATGGGCAATAGCGAAGGGCTTGCACTTTGGTGACGCCAAGAGGGGGTGGAGTGCTGCGCAGTACGAGACAAACCAAGGAAATACTGTGGAAGCTGAAGGGCATTGGTTCTGTCCAATTGTTGTGATGCGGTCCAGATATTTTGATAACAGTAGGCCGTCTTTCGAGGGCAATGAATACTATACCCCCCCCCTTCCCCCCCCCATTTTCTTCCCCCTGCAATTAAGAGGGGAAGTTGTTATACCCAGAGACTTCTGCTATTACATTCGGCCGCACATCTCGGAAGACGGGAAGCTGCCAAAGTGTAATTGAAAGTTTAGGGCGACTTGGAACCGTCATTCTCACCTGAACTCTCACTCTCAGCCGAACAAGACGAGTGCGCTCAAAGTTGTTCGCGGGCGACGGCAGAGGTCTGTAGCTGGAGCCGTGAAACTGAAAAGAGCGACGCTCGTTCACAAGATAAACAACGAAGTGTGTCGGAGCGCCAACCAGGCTTTCAGCGATTAGAACACACGCAAACGAACATACACCAGTGACGAGCGCCCATAATCAAACTGCTCAATTCGTGAAAGACGTTGACACGCACCTGTCGCTTGATGCAAGGCTGAAATTTACTTCATAGCGACTGCGCGCTTTGGGACATGTGATGAAATACAAGGTACAGAGTGAAAGGGGATTCGAACCGTCACCAGAGGCGGCATCAGGCACGAGCGCGTAATTGTTCCGAACGGCAAGGCTGAGCGAAAAAGAAATAAAAAGTCATTGTTTTTATAGCACCAAGGTTTTGAGGCATTGAGTTTACGGACAGCGCTATCGCCCGAAATGACCCGAGACTGGATCTATCAAGGCGAGAGACAACAGGCCACAACAGGAATTATTGTCCTCCGCAGAGATGACAACGGCACTCGCACTTATTTGAATGAAAAAGGTCACGCGACGAGGGCGCCAGGAACGATTTACTCCGGTACCAGCAGCTGGGAGCGACCCGTCCGCTGCGACCACTCACTCCTTTGGCGAGAGAGCTCAATCGACGCGGTGCAAGATTTGCGGTGGAGAAAATGTAGCACGTATCACAATGGACAGCGTCGACGATGTGCCGAAGAATGTCACAACCAAGTAGAAGTCGAGTTCCCGGAAAGTAGATATCAACGACAATGTCATCGACGCCGGGTAGCGGAGCCGAGAGAGTGTGGCCCTTTTGAGGCAGATAAATAAAACGTGTCGTGTCGCGCCTTCGTACATGCGACGCCGTTACATTAGAAGCGGAGCCTCGACTGGACACCGAGCGCGAGAGTTGAGACCTGATCCGAGGAGACGGCGACGACGCCAGGCATCACCGTCAGCCCGTCCCGCAGCTTCAGCTGCATGCTGACCTCCGCCACCAGCGGTACGCTCCCAGAGCCGCAGTCCCCGCCCCCGTGAAGCAGCGTGGCCATGGTGACAGCGTCGCCCAGTCCGGCTCGGCCAGGTAAGAGGACGAGAGGTACGCGGCCAACGGTGGCGGCCCAGCAATTCCCTGCGGAGTCCGGCTTCGAAGCCAGCTTGACACCCCACTGCGTTGACGCGGCTCCGAAGACTCCGCCAGCTCGACCAAACCACGGCGCCGCGGCCGATGTCGAGGCCGAGCCGCCCGGGACGATCTGCACTGGTGACTGCAACGCGCCCCACGCTGACGCCATGAGCGACTCGGTGAGTGCGAGGGTCGAGGTGGCACATAGGAAGCTGCGCGACGAGAGCGGGCCATCACCAGGTACGTGCGCAAAGGGAGATGGGTGCTCGCCGGAGGGGGGCGTGCCAGGGGGCGACGCGCCGAACACACCCAGCGCATTCGAGGCGGTCGGCTGAGCAGGCAAGCCGAGGAGGCCCAAGGAACGGGAAAAGGTGACAGCGGTGGTCGGCGATGAGGCGCCACCGACGGGAGCGGCGGCAGATGGCGTTGCAGCGAGGGTGGGCACGGCGACGGAATCGGGGCGGCTCGGCCCCGCGATCTGTGCGCCTATCAGAGCAGCGCTGAAGCGCGAGCTCGGCGAGAAGGTGATCTGGCTCATGGTCAAGCTCTGAGCCGGCTGAGGCCCCAGCACGCAGATACTCGGACACAAAAAGCGCGCGACGGTCACCGAAAGCTCTTTCACGCGCCACGTAGCTGAAACGCCCGGCCCCGCCACTACCTGCTAGCCCCATGAAGCAACAAAACACCGAACTAGTCGTCAGCGTCTCGACTGGCGCAACAACAGAGTACGTAACTATGGTCGCGCAACCGCCGGGCGACCAGACACCGCACTTATCTGGTGATGAGAGCCGTGAAAAGGATAAGGAGGCAACGGAAATAGGGTAAAATTTTTCATGAGAGGTTGAAAGGTGAGTCACGCAGGGCGTAGCACTTGCCTGGTTCAGGGGGCTACCGTCTCGCATAAGTCGAGTGAGGCCGACAGAGGGGTTTGGGTTGAGCTGTGGCAGCGCGTCGCGGATAAAGGCTCGTAGCGGAGACAGCATCAGACCAAAGCTGCTGCCCAACCCTAATTTGTAAACAACCGACTGTAACTGTAGCGGAGCCGAGTCGAGCCCACCGGCAACAAAGCGCGCCATCAGCGCGTCCCTCGACTTGTTCCCGCTCGGCGATGCCTCCATGGCAAGCCGCAGCACGCAGCCGGGTTCGAAGCCGGCGCCGCGTAGAGCCGCCTCCGCCCTCGCCGCCTCCTCTTGCCGTCCGCTACCCGCGACGCTGCCTGACTGCGTGTCAGCAGGATGATACGAGCTGGAGCCAGGCGTGTGCGGCGCAAACCCCTCCCCCCTCTCCTCCGTCACCTTCCCCGCCCCCTCCTCGTCATCCTCCTCCTCCCTCTCACTTAAAACGTTCACCAGCCCCATGTTGACCCCCAACTCCCCAGAGACGGAGACCTACGGGGCCGACGCAAAATCCACAGTGACACCCGAGTGGAGAAGGAAAGACGCCCTGGGGGGTCAACGGCCGGGTGTGTACTGCGCAGAGTGCATATGAAAACACGCTGGTAGAGTTGACTGTGATAGAGTAGGCTGGAGACGTCGATGGTGATTAGTGAGCATTCATCGAGGGAACATGCGATGATACGGCATGCAAAATGATGACTGGGCTAGGCTGTTTTAAGGAATAGCGCTTCACAAAGCTGTGCAGAGGAGATGTGTGGGGTTTGAGTCGCATGGGGGGGTCATGAAGAAGGAAGGGGTGGGCGGGGTGGAGTGGGAATACTGTGAGGATGGAGTGTGGCTTGTTGGCGATAGAAGCTAAGATGGATGAGAATGAGGTTGTGAGGAAGAGTCAGCATGGGAAGCAGGAGTGTTAAGGAAGGGTGAGGGGGTCGCAGTCGGACAATGGAGGGCAATGAGTTTGGAGTCTCCTGCTGGTGGGTGTAAGGGGGGGCGGAGGCGGCAACGCTGATGTGCAGACTGAGCATGATGAATGGGGTAATGATGACAAGGCCAAGAGTGGTGCAGGGTTTGCATGAGGGTGAAAGGGAGCGTAACAGGGAAATGCTCACCTTGGCAAAGTCAGAGGCTCCATCTAGCTCCGGCTTCCGCAGCGGCTCCTCTACCGCGTCGAGGCGCTCCCGAAGGTGGATCATTTCGGAAAACACTTCGCGTTGAAGGCGACGCAACGCAGCGACGGCGTGACTGCAGCACGAACAAACCACCGCCGGCCACACTCTGTTCACTCACGACCCACATTGAATACCACAGACACAGCGCACTGATCGCCTTCAAGACCAGTGAGGGGGTAGATTGTGCTTGGTTGTTGTGGGATTGAATGGAATGGACGCTCACCTGAGTCGTTCGTTACTGAACGTCGGCGCCGCCTCACTCCCGCCGCCGTCGCCATCGCCCCCCTCCCCTGTCGCCGCAGCCCGTGCCAACGGTGCGAATGCCACCCACATACCCAGCGTCATGAACCCAGCTACCAGCTGCCCTGTGATACCCCGCCATTCGTCGTCGTCGCCGTCGTCACCCTCACCCCGCCGACCCCCACCGCCGTCGCCACCTACCGTCGACAGTCGAGTGTCACCTTAGGCTACGCCAACATAAAGTTATAAAATGTACACGCCGCTGCTGGAATAGAGCAATATGGTCAAGCAAGCAAGCTGATGGGGCTGTGTTACTCAGCAGGTTAACGGGATTGGCAGTCCCACCGTGTCCGCCGTTGATACCCCCGCCGCCGCCATCAACACAGACGAAGCGTCGCCCATCCGCGGTACGACCCAACCCCGGATCGTTCTGACCCACGCCGAGGTTTAATGTGCAGACACAGCGTCTGCGATGAGGATGCTGAGGCAATGGGTGGGAGTCGCCTCTGGCGCTAAGTGGCTGCCGACCGGAAGCAAATGACGGAGCGTAGCAGCTCGTTGGAGTGTGCCGGGACATTTGCTTGACGGAGATGGGTGGCATCTGACGGGTTCCACGGGTGCCGTAGTAGGCTGCAGACGCCGGGTGAATAGCGGTCGCTGGAATAAAAGGCATCGCCATTCGAACTTGGTAACACACTCGACCACTCCGGCTTGCCATCGCAGGGTGTGCCTGAGTTGCATATGTCTTCATTGTCGGCACGCGCTCCCTGTCTCGCTATCAGCACCCCCCCCCCCCCCCCCCCCCCCCCCCCCCCCCCCCGCTAATGAATGAGATTGGAAACTTCCGCAAAAAGCCTTTATTGATGATATAATTTATTAAAAAAAGCAGTGGTGACCACAGAGCAAAAAGAAGAAAGGAGGAAAAACGTAAGCGCGAGGAACAGGAAGGCAGCCTTTATTCCAATAGGAAAGTAGTAGTGCTTGGTGGCCTCCACTGCTTTTTCTTGTAAGATTTTTTTTAATTCTAAATAGGAAAGTAGTAGGCATGTGTTTGGGGGGCTTAATGTACCGTCCCTCGAGGTCGACGCCGAACCTCCTCACTATGCTTCATTCATAGTAATGTACCGACCCTCGCTCACATGATTACTGATTACCAGTCAGAGTCGCTAGGTCCTATGTACGGTCTCACCCGACAAGAACTACTGAATGTTACCACTTCTATTTTACCGTGGGCGGTCAAATTGCGCATTTCGTATGGTACGATCTCCACTATGGGCGGGTTTTCATAACCGGATCTCGTGGTGTTGACTAGCACACAAAATCAAGACCTTTCCAATTATAGTGGGTCTGATGTCGAGTTGGTGGTATCTCCGGTTTACAATGCGGTGGCGCCCGCTACCCAATTGACTTGTCTACAACTTCCAACTCCCGATGCTCTCACTCGCTCGGGAGATTCCGGGGGCCACATTCAACGGGGCATTTCGCGCATTCTTCGTGCCAAGGCCTACCTTGACCTCCAGGTGTTTTGCAGACCTCCCCCACCGGACTATATGATGATGATTTCGGGTACGGGTCGCGGGGCTTTGGCGATCTTTTTCGCTTCACATGAGTCAAGTTTAATGGTGCCATCTGACTGCTATACGATGGCAGCTCACCGGGTGCTTGGCCTCATTGCGGAGCGCGCCTCTCATGTTCGAAAGTGCCCTCGGTGCAATGAGGCTCCCTCGGAGTCTCGTGGGTCACGATCTTCGTCGACGGTATCGGGCACGTATATGTCGGGTGAGCGCTCCACATCCGCTATGCTTATGGACCACATTCCCCGGTGCCCTTGCTCTTGGTATGTCATTCAGCTCCACGACCGGGTTGTCCACATGCTTGAAGAGTTCATGCTTGAAGCGGGGGCTACTAAGGGGCGGGACTTGTGGTTGGAGGTCCGCCGTATTCGGTCGGGAGCTTCTCGAGATCGTCTTAGGGATGTGGTTTGTTAGAATTCATGGCTCCACACCGTCATCTTGTTGTTGATGTGACAGTTACATGTGCTCGCACGAACACCAATGTTCCTTGTATAGGTGCTCGTGTCCCACTCCCTTGCAGCCTTGCATTCGGAGCTGAACATGGCAAACTTGATGCAGACCTCCGCACTTTTGCTTTGCTTGGCACGCCTTCGGTTCAGTCGGTCCATGATTACTATCCCTTCGCTATGGAGGATGGGCCGGTTGGCGCCTATGGCAGCTGAGTTGGTTTAGGGTTGGTTGGTTTAGAGTTGGTTGACCCCTTGGCTATTTTGGTGGCGGCTATTCGTCGCTTACATGGCATGGGTGCTACTGACTCTCGCTCTTTGCGCCCTTGAAGTTACGTCCGTATGCAACATTTCATTCGTCGAACTACTTCTATTCCCTTTCGTCGTATTTGGGGGGATGTGCGACGTAAATTCATGCAACGTCTTTCTATTGTTCTTCGTGGTACTATGAGTTTCTATCCCCGCGACGTTTTGCAAGAGGGCAGTGCTAACGGTGTGGCATGCCTTCATGTTCCTCGGCTTAGGAATTTTCCTCTTTTTTTCCTTTTGCTTGCTGGCCTCCACTGCTTTTTCTTGTAAGAATTTGAATATTATAATAAGAAAGTAGTACACGGCTCGCGAGCCTTGTACCGAAAATACCATTTTTACGGATATGCCGATGAAGCTACACGGCTCGCGAGCCGTGAACCGGCCCAAAAGGAAAACAGCTTGGGCGAAAAGGAACACAGCTCGCGGCCCAAGCTGTCTTCCGGGAGGTGGTACACGGCTCGAACGCCTAGTACATTATGCAATATATCCAGCTTGTCGCGTCGCGCGGGGCTCTTCCCCCTAGCCGGGAACAGTCTTTGCGCAATGTCCCACCACCCACATCCCCGTCCAAAAACGCGAGCACAGTCCACCCAATATGCCTCGGCGCAAACGTTCCGAACAAGGGGGCGCGCAAGCCGGAAGCCGGCCCTAGACAGAGGTGGAGAGATAGGTTGAGGCGTTCCTCTCCGCCTCGGAGTTGGGGCCCAAAAAAATTGAGGCACCCGATGGCGGATAGGAGGGGGCGGAGGTAACTTTCTGCGAGCGTGCCGCAGTTCTCTTCAAGCAGCTCGCGCTCGGTCGTTTGAAGCACCTCTTCATAGGGGGAGAAGCTAGCATCCGAACAAAGCGTGGAGCTGCGCTGCCACCCTTCGCGCTCTATACGAATATGGGAGAGGTGGCTGGAGATAAAGACGGAAGTTACGGGCGTAATATTGAGGTATTCGCCAGCCTAGCCCGAGACAGCCCACCGTGTCGCAACCCGACACGCGATATGCTATATGTGACAATGTCCCACTCTCTTTAGGTTGCTAGCCAAATCTTGGACGATGAAGGGCACCCCCCTGACCCCTCATGAAAACAACGGACGGACATAATCGACAAGATAAAGCGCGCCTACGGGCGCAAAAAGGAGCTCGACAGGCTCCGCGCTCAACATGCCGCCGCAAAAAAGAAGGCCCGCAAGCACCGCGAGAAGGAGGCCGGTGAGGGTGCTACCGCGGACGGCAGGTGCGACAAACAATTGCAAGACCCACTTGTGAAAAAGTTGACCAAGAAACAGCGGAAGATAAAGACCGCGGCTGGTGCTGTCACGGGCGACATTTGCTCGAAGGAGGTGGGGTGGATGTAGACGCCGCCGCTGTGCCGCCCATGAAGAAATCGTGGGAGCCAGTGGAGTTCAAGATCTTCGTCCAATGCGGGCCTCTAGCTGGTGCAACTTGTCGGCCAGAGCTGGCCTTCGTGGCGTCGGCGAGAGGAGATGTGAACGCGGTGGAGCTGCCATGTGACGGGGAGGGGGGGAGAGGCCGTGGGCCACCCAGCGAAGAGTCGGTTAGAGGCAAGAAAGAAGAAGTTACATTTCGACAAGAAACACAACACGTAGAAGAAGGACCCTAGGATTCTTTAAGGTGAGATTAACTTGGTATTTCCGGAACGCACCCCCGCGTCTAAGGCTGTGAGGGGAGAGTCAAGGGGTATTAAGCGTGAGGTGTTTTCCATAAATAAGCAAAACTCTTTGAATTTGGCATTCTATATGGCAGCCCAAAATCATGCTCAGCAGCAAGCCATTGTTGCGGATGTTGAATAGTATATAAGTTGCATGTAATGAAGGAGCAATTCCTAGCACAATACGCAAGGCGCCACGGGCACCGGTGTAGCCGGGTGCAAACAATTGTGCCCCAAGCACGTCTAGACAAGCTGGTAGTGCAACAACTCATAAAGCTAGTGAAGCAGCAACGGCTGAAAATGCCATTTCGAGCAGTGACAATGAGAGTGAGGAGGGGGGTGGCCATGGAGTGGAGGGGGTCTAGGTAGATGCCTGTGTTGATGAAATGTAACCATCAATTACGTTTGATGAACCGAATTGTTGAGCACAAACAAATTACATATGATATTTGCAACTATGCAACGCTGTCAGAGATGCGTAGCCACAAAAGCATATTCGCACGGTCTAGCCATGCATGGTGCTCTACAAGCAGTTTCCTGAAGCTTTTGTACCCAAATTCCATCCATGGTTGCGTGGTACAGATGAGCGAGCCCGTCGACGTGAAGCCGTTGTCTATGTTATGACGAAATCTGAACAATCGCTAGACACAATGTTGCGGTAATGCTGTGTAGTGCATACCGAACAGCGGAGAATTAGTATATTTATGTTCCATAATATTTTTGTGTATAAGTGTGCGTGCGTGCGTGCGTGTGTGTGTGTGTGTGTGTGTGTGTGTGTGTGTGTGTGTGTGTGTGTGTGTGTGTGTGTGTGTGTGTGTGTGTGTTTATCAGTGTGTTCTATGCTTGTGTGTATCTGTGTGTGTGTGTGTGTGTGTGTGTGTGTGTGTGTGTGTGTATGTTTCTACATGTGTGTTTGTGTGTTTGTGTGTGTGTTTGTGTGTGTTTGTGTGTGTGCAGGCGCGCGCGTCTGCTTCTATGTGTGTGTGTGTGTGTGTGTGTGTGTGTTTCTGTACGTGTGAGTGCGCGAGTTGGAGCAACGTACGCACCGTCGCATAAGAGGGGGGGCATGACTGCGTAGTGGTTACTCCACGAGCTTCCTCCCTCCCTCGCTGTAATCGCTAAAGAATATCGCATTGGTCAGCCATGTCATTTGCTAACCAATGCTAGATCTTTACGTCTTAGATCTGACATTTTTTCTCTAGTCCCCTTTCCTTCGCCGTATGTTTTCATACACTTGTCTTATCGCGTTGTGGCCGGCCGTACCCTCCCCCGGTGGTTCACGTTGTTAGGGGCCCGCCTATACGAGCAGTGTGCCGTTACGATAACCCTAGGCGCACTGCATGAGGCAGCCTTTCGGTAATTAGGTACCGACTAGGGGAGGGGTTGGTCGAACACGGGGATCTAGTCGCCGCTCCGCAGAACATGGTGGGTACGGAAATATTGAAATTTGTTTACAACATTGTTAACCGGGTCAACTGTCCGGTATCCAGTCTAAGGGCCCACCCAGAGCTGCCATTTAGGTCCTATTATTAGGGTTCAAGGCCGGATGCCGTATTCCTAGATACTCCTCGGGACTACATATCGCAACCTCAAACACGATATTTTGAGGATCTAGATTAAAACCCGCCCGGACGATACCGCGGTATTTCGAGAATAGAAATTACGCGATATACAGTGCATAGTCCCTCATGCTATCCACATTTTCCTTCCACTTCCAAAAAATAAAAGTCCTACCCCGGGTACCGCTCGCCCGGGCCGATCGCTAAGCTAGGGGGCAAGCTTGCTAGCCCCTTTCCATAACCCAACCTTCTCACGACCTCTTCCACTAGGGGAGGACGGCTCACGCAGCCCTAAGGCGTCCCGCCGTCGGCATCCCCTTCCGAGGTTGGGATCAGGGCGCTCACGCGACGGAATGGGGACCGCGCGAAACACGGGATTTTCGGTAAGAAGTACGTACATCTAAACTTTAGCAATATAACTACGGTAGTACGAAAAAAATGAATACTTATATTTCTGCATCGCGTGCTCGATCGGGTGAGAGGTGGAGGGGGCGAGGAAGGAGGTGGACGTCCCCGTAGTTGCGCTGGGGGGAGAAAGGTAGGGCGCCTTTGTAGCACTAGTCGATTGTTAAAAAGAAGACTTTGAGCACCTTGTGTTTCTTCATCATTGCATGGCGTGGATGTCGGGCGAGGAGGCGCGGCGGCACGTAGCGGATCCGGTGGTTTTGTCGAGGCGCATCGCATGGGGTGAAGCATCCCGCGGTTCGCTTCGAAAGGATAAAACACGTGGTTCATGGCAAGCGTTGGTAAGCACGAATTCGTGTGATTATGTAGAGCCTTAGAGCGAGGGGCTGCATGGGCGAGCGAGGGGGTGCCGGCTTGGCTCAGTGGCGTGTGGGGTCTTGGGGCGGTTTTGACGTCCTCACATGTGAATAATGGTGAAGGTGTCGGGCGGCACAGAAATCAAAAAGGCAGAAAATCATATAGGGGAGTACTTCATGAGATAGGGCATAGCCCTTCATCAGATAGGGCATAGCATAATGGGATGGCATAGTTGATTGCAGCCGTCACAACGGCCTTGGTAGCGACGATACCCCGGTCGAGGTTGGTTGTTGGGTGACTTGGGGCGGGGGGAGCCTGGGAGAGGGGTAGTAAAGCGATCACGGTGAACATTGCGTTTCCAAATATTAGAACCGGTGGCAAAAGAGGGTTTGAGGCGGCTGTGAGGAGGGGAGGGGTAATTCGAGTAGTATGACGGCTTGCGCTTGAGAGAGTAGGTCGAGTGGAGTTGATCGATAGCTTCGAGATGTCGGTTGAGAATGACGAAGGTGTTGAGCGACTCTCCCATATCGGCGGCAGTGCCCTCACACTTTCCTGTAACATGGTTTGTTAGGGCTTGGACAACCATGGCGACAACATCAAATTCATTGAAGCGGTTACGCTGGAGAAGCAGGTTGAAAGCATCGGCGACTTGATTCGAGAGATCGAGGCTGTTAGCATCCATATGTTTTTGAGACGGATTAAGAGTCGCGTGCTTGGTGTAATCAAGTACAAGTTGCCGTAAGCGGGAGCCATCGTTGATGTCGGCGAGTAGTGCAACACGCCAGTCTTGATAGGATGCAAAGCGAGTGGCAACACGAACACCCGGGATATCACTCGCATTTGTGTAGGGGACGTTTGGTAGGGAAGGTTTTGTAGCGGGCGTGAGCATCGGAGTCGGGAATGATTTGACGGAAGATGAAGCCTTCTTGATGCGGGTTCCACGTCTTGTCATCAAACTTTTCGTTGAGGATGATTATAAAACGGTTAAAGGCTGCTAGGTCTGTGGGTTGTGTAGTCTATCGTCGTGAGGAATGTCGGACGAAGGTGGCGAGGTTGAAAGTTTAAGAAGTTGGATGTTGATGGCGTTAGCGGCATTGAGTTGGGTAGCGGAAAGATCGACGTCCATGGGCTGATTGTCGTCCATAGGGGCCGGAGGAGTCGTCAGAGCGACAAATGGAGTTGAAGCGCCAACAAGGGGATGAGAAGGAGCAAACAAAGTAGCACGAGTTATCGGCATGATGTAGGCATGTGCGATTGGAAGTCGAAAATGTTATGATAAGAGGAGGGGAGAGCGGCATAGAGGGTGGAGGTCAAGCCGGAACGGAATAGCTGCCGAAACTAGTGATATATCAAGTGAATTTGTAAGCAAGTGGAAGGCATTTTGGCAAAACGATAGGAATGTTTATAGCAAGAAGTGATGATGTCAACTTATGTGTTGGTCCTTCCGAGGTCTTATACGCGGTTGACTTGGCTGAGGGCTGGCTGGATATCGACGTATCATGATGTTACGGGTTGTTATTGGCCGTAGTCGGGCTGGATAATGTCATGGCATTGTACGAGTGTCACTGCTAATGCTGAGCATACGAGATATGGTTATTGCACTAAGGTTGGTGTCACAGTTACTAATGATGTGTTTGCCGTATTATATAGAAAGTTGTATTTGGCTGGGGTAGGACTGCATGGTTGGTATTGGCAAGGTCTTGATGTAGACCTAACACTACGTAGCCGAAGCCCGATCAAACAACGTACGAGCAAATTGCTCGGTCCCTTGATAACCTGCCCTCGCTCGCACCCCTTTCTATGTTTGCCACGGATATCTTTCCAAACCTACAAGTCGACATTAGTGAGCGCGTCAACTTGCTTCGCTTCGCGAAGCTCACTCCCGCGTTTTCTAACCGCGCTCGGCCGGAGTCTATGCGTTTTGCATCTCGTCTCGGTCGCGGCGCCCTTGCGTTTTTGGCTTCGGACTCGCCTACTTAGGGTCGCGTGGGCGAGCTCCGTGACAAGTTCCCTGAGCAATACGACGCCGTTTTCCGCGTCGCGGTATGTCGCATATTTGGTCAATCCTCATCCCGCCTCCTCTCCACTCTACGCGCCCCCACTGCTTGTGGTTCTTGCCATCTCCCGGTTTAAGCTATGCGGGGTGCGTTCGCGTCGGCGGGTGTTGACATGTCGGATGATGCGTGGGCCACTCACTGCTTTTGCTAACCATTTGGCTCGACGCGGCGGAGATGCTTTGGTCCACACCACTCACTCTTGGTTAGTGACGGCCCTTGCGGAAATCATCTCCGAGGTTCGTGGCGCACTCGGGGTTGGCGTCGAGGTTCTCACAAATCCCACGATGTCAATTCAACTCCCCAACGGCAACGACGGCCTCCCCGCGAATGGGGGTGTCTTGCACTATCACGGCATCCGAGGCTCAAAGCTTGCTGCTCTTGATGCCGTGGTTTCCGGTTTGTTCGGCGTTTCTAGTCCCCCGTCTCCCGAAGTCGCTCTACGCCGTGCTTAGAAGATCAGGTTCGAAAAGTACTCGGAGGGGGTGAGGAGTCGCCCCGACATCCGCTTCATTCCCTTTGCAATCACGGAATTTGGCACTCTCGGCGGCCACGCTACGGCCTTCTTGACGGAGCTAGCTAGGCATGCAACCGCCTCGGAAGGGATGCATGTCGGCAAGTTGTTGGCCTCTTTGCGCCGAAAGGCCTCTCTCGCCGTCCATGTCGCTTACGCGGACAACACCTTGCGCGGTTTGTCCGCCGCCGCACACGGTGTAGAGGCCGCTTCTTCCTTGGCAAGGATGCCTTCTTGTGCCACGGCGCTCTTCACCCGCATCATGGGCCGCAGGAGCGTCCCGTGCTTCCTCGAGCGGCGCGTGAGGCGCCGCTTCTGGCCTCCACGTGTCGCATTCTCAACGTTGCCTAGGGATTTCCTTAGTATAATCGCTTGGTTTGTGCACAATGCAGTGCTTTCTTTTGCCGTGCTTTGAATTCCGCGATCCTCTTGTCACTCTCGCCCTTTTATTTCCCCTCCGTTTTCCGTGTCCGTATTCTTGTTGTCCGCATTCTTGTTGTTCTTCTTGTAATCCATAGTTATGGATATCCATCCGGGCGACCGTCGGCTTGCCCTCCTTGGCGCTAGGCTGCTTGCTCTGGTGCTGCTGGCGATTTATCTAAGTAAAGAATATAGATTAACTGGCTTATGGGCTGTCCCGACTCTGCTACGAACAAGGTCGGTCTTGAGAGATAACGGCTGCAGCAATCTTATATCGGACCCTCTGGTCGTTGCTGATATACCGCTTCGGTCATACCCGCACTGTTTCGCTTTGAGAAGCTGACTCCTGGCTGGTAAGGATTGCGGGATATCACTTCCACGAGAATTTTCCTCCCAGTCCGGAGCTCGACAGCACTCTTTGACCACCTTGCAGGCCCGACCGGTTCGTCCCTAGCTGTACTGCGTGCTGCCACACCCTTGCTGCCCTCCCCCCTCCCCACCTAGCTAAGGAAAGCTCGTTTCGAAAGCTACTGAAAGAATAGCCGCGACGGATCAAAGCGGGTGCCAGTTTTTTCTTAGGGCCTGCGCGCCTGTTCTATGCTTTGCAAGGGTTACACTCGAGGTACAACTCGCTCTCAGTACTGGTACGGGGCTCTGCGCCGATCCGCGGTGCCCTGTCATATTTCTGCTCTGCTACTCGCCTGCCAAGAGGCGCCGCCCAAGGCCAGCCTTCCCGTACGCGCATGGATTAAACGATTTTTTTTTCTACGGCATATGTCTACAGCACTTTCGGTCGGCAGCATCCGTGGAGTATCGCGCATAGAATAACTGAAAAGGGTTTGAACTCGAGACGTGGTGGTGGTGCTACCGTTTTTTGTGTTGGCTGGTACCATGCTCGGGATAGATGATCTGGTTTTCGACCTTTCGTTGTCCTGTGCAGTCGATATCGTGATAACGCAAGGGGTTTACAATATTCCGGAGCGTCTCTGATTTTCCCCTGTGTTTTTGCGTGTGGTCGTTGCTAGACGTACGACAGCACGAGGGATGTTCTCCAACTTTATTTCAGCCCTGCAGGGCGAGGACGCAAATGATTCGGGAGACGAGGGCAGCGCCCCACTCCCGGATAAGGAGGGAGGCAGTGGCGAAGAGGCGGCTAGCGCGTCGGACTGGACCGCCAATTTGACTGGCTTTGCGTCGGGCTTTGCAAAGTCAATGAAGCTGAAGACGGCGGAGATAGCGAGCAGTGTCTCCAAGACTGACTGGCGCAGTGAGCTAACAGCCTTCACGTCTGAGGTTAAGAAGGATGCACACACTGTGGGAAAGGTACGCACTCCTCGAAATTGAAAGCTATCCCTCCCGACTAGACAACGGCGGCACCTCTCATCATCGATGTCCACTTGCAAACCGTTGCAAATGAATGTAGCAAGACAGCCCTCATGGACCCGCCTCACAAAGTGGCCGTTTATTTGTCCTTGATCAGGAAGCTGCGCACGTAGTGGAACATTTTCCTGAAACGGCACACGGCGTCTGGAACAAACCCCCTCAGCCTCCAGCCTCCCTTGCTGGCGCGCAGCTGGATGAGGTACGCGATTCACTCCCTTTGAGATGGGATTGGATAAGAATGTGAGGGGCACACACACACACACACACACACACACACAATAGCAAGAGTACCACCGTTGAGCTGCACAGCTTCTTTATCCCCTTGTAATGTGATAGCAATGGCGAGGCTAACGCGGTGGCTCGGCTCCTGGGGTTGGCAGGTCCGCAGGTTTGGGCAAAGCTTACTGAAGGGGACGACTGAAATTTTCGCTGAGGTGTCTAAAAGTGTGACCACTGAGATCGAAAAGGCGGGGAAGACGAAGCGAGAGCCGCGCGCCAGGGCTGGGCGGAACGCTGTTGCCGCAGTCAACGGAAAATACTCGCGATTTGAGACTGAGGTACGCATTGTAGCCTTCTGATGAATGTAACGTTGCTCCCTGTTGCGTCAGTTTCATTGATTGGGCCTGACAGTATTGCCTTACGTGGATGCAAGGTGAGTGCCATCCAGCGCGACTCGTCCACATACTGTGACGAGCCTGAGGATTTAGAGGAATATGCCAAATTCAACTCTTCTTTCTCTCTGTCAGAAAGAAAGGGCGAGATCGATTCATTGCTGCAGGTGAGCTAATCATGAAAGTCTGTGGCGCTTTCTTTCTTTTTGTGAAACTTTGCTTCCCACACTCACACACACTCACAGTATTATGTAATCCCGAAAAAGTGAGAAAGGGTCATTTCGTTTGCAGAGCAATGCTTTCATGTCGGAGCTACAAACGCGCATTGTGCCCTTAATTGTGGAGTATGAGGTTTTCTGGACGCGATACTTTTACAGGCTTTATAAGCTTCAGGTGCTGCTAACTTCTCCCACGTCTCTCCCCCCTTCTCCTTTCCATGCCTGCATCGGGTAAATTTTTTGGAAGCTGAGTAACGGTGAAATAATGGCGCATTTAGGAGAAGCACAACAAGCGGCAGGCACTAGCTCTCCGAGCGCAGGAGCAAGAACAGGAGGAGGACATTGGGTGGGGTGACGACGAGGATGAGGCCGTATCACCCGCGGCAGAGCCCGTTGAAACCAGCGCTGTGGCACCTGCTGCTGATGCGACAGGCGGCGTTGATAGAGTGGCTGAAGTCGGGGAAGGGGCGGAGCGGGAACATCAGGAGCTGACGGCCATTCATGTTGAGGAGGTGCCCCCGTCGCCTGCATCTGACACGCTCAGCAGTCCAACGCGTTGCCCGCAGCAGCAGTTGGAGGGCGAGCAGACATTGGCAGCGGGCGATGAGAAAGAGGAGGCGGTGTCGGTGTCATCATCCACAGTCAAGGTATCCACCTGCTGCAAATCAGACGGCGACCCCTCCAGCACTAGTGAGACCGCCAGTGGGGACTGGTATGTCATGCCCGCCTCACCCGCTGCCAGCAGTCCTAACCGCATCAAAATTGGCGTATCCAACAAGGGTAATGGCGGTGCGGAAGAGGAGGAGGGAGAGGGGGCGCGCGAGAGCAGCCCTGAGCGGCCACCGTCTCCGACTGCTGAGGTGACGGCGCAGGCGAAGGAGGGCGCGGGGGAGGCGCTGAGCGAGGATGTCAATGACTTGCAGGCAGCGGAAGACCGTAAGACAGGTAGTGCGCCAGCCAAAGTTTCTGATGCCGCGTTGGAGGATGAGGATGAGGATGACTTGGATGAGGACTGGGGCGCCAATTAGAGCAACGGTATACCTGTGTATGCTAGTACACTTTTACTGTCGACCTTCCCGACAGGCATGTAACCGCCGCCAGCCCACCATGAGACCGTGATGGCGTCCACGTACGCGTCCTTCCAACCCTCTTCCCGCCGGTCATATGCCTGGCTCGGTGTCATTTATAAACTAGATATATTATCAACAAGTCTTCGAAGGTCAGCTACAGCTACGCAGGCACAGTGAAAAACTGAGAAATACCCATGGAAGTCACAACCGCCAATAAGGTTGTGCAAAGTCAGCTGCGTGGTTCACCACAGTGCCTTATCACGCGCGCTCGTTGTTTTTAATGCGCGATGGCTTGGCACTGCGGTGCGCCTTGAGGTGTGTTGACGTCGCTTACGTAGCTGTTCCTTGGTCGCAAATAGCTCATTTACTGTGTAGTCTAACGAGAAGGGCGCTCGCTCGATATCACATGCCCTCTATTTTTATCCCTCCATATGTATCGTCACCTCATTTTTTTATATAGGCTTGTTTAATTTAACGCAGTCGTATCAGTGTTTGTCGTGGTGTCTGTCCTGTGACTACTAAAGCGCAAGGATCTTTGGAACACACACACGACACACTATAGCTCGTGGTAATGGGCGGCATGAACAAGTGATTCCGATGGTGAGAGTGAGCATTCGAGCCTTGCATTGAAGCGGGCGAGTCGAGTTCGGCTTTATCTTCGGTCGTCATATCAAGTTATACAACAGGCTTGCATGGGTGCGGGATTAATTAAAAATAATAAAACACGCCGACACTCGGCCACAACGGGGCCGCAGGAGACTGTGGTATAGCTCCAGAGCCGGAGGCTGCTGCGCTTAGGGCCTGCTGTGCCTGGAGCGGAGCGGCAACTATACAGACAACATTTGCGTATGTCGGAAAGACCACCGCAGCAACTGGTGGGGAAGTATTGCCGTCAATTGTTGCTTCGCTATCGCCTTGAGAGCCTTCCTAGTATGTTGCTTGCATCCATGAGCCCGACTTCGTTGGGAATGCGCTCCTCGTGAATTGAATTCATAGTTGCTTGTTGTCGTGGCTGAAAGAGAGTTTGGTCCGACGGGTCCTGAGGGGAACCGCATCGCACGTGTCAATATGCTCAAAGACGTCAAGAATTGCGACATCCAAAAGGAGGGAACGGAAGAGCGAAAACACACCAAACCTGACTGGTCGACAGGAGCAATTCTGAGTATGTAGAATCAGGCACATCAACCTATTCTGCCGAGAGCGAAACCCTAGATAACGCATACAAAATGCAACGAGTGTCTCCCAGACGGTTGACACTTTTTACGGTGTTTCATGGCGCCTACCTGTGACGTTCTTCGTCTGCTCTCAGCACGAAGCGGTATGGGAAGTTCGCTGCCCCGAGAGGGTTCGACTCCGCTGTTTTCATGCACACCTCTGACCGACAAAGAAGAAGATTGTTCTTTACTACTGCCGGCGGGTTTACCGTACTTGAGCCAAAACTGACTTGTAGTCATTGAGAGGTCGCTCATATCCATGTGTGACGCATCAGCTGTCGGCGACCATGACGACGCTCTGTCACATCCCTCGTGCCCGCCCCCCGCTTGCCCATCTTCGTCCGAGTCACTAAACAGTGCAGAAACATCCGGCACTCGAGAGATGCCGTCCGGGCCGCTCGCGACGGGACTAGCCATCCACGAAGACAGTACGTCGTCTCGGGTTTTGTTCGGTGCAGGGGTAGTAGGAACATACCATCCAGAGTTCGCCGAGTCGTGAAGGAATGAGCCGTCTGCACCGACACACAGCAAATGGAAAGTGCTCTTCGGCGACCACTTAAAACGAGTGTCGCTGGCGAACTCAGTTGGGCCAACCTCGAAACTCACGAGAACAGCAGTGAGCCTTATCCTGGCTGTTAACGACCGAAAACCCGAAAACGACAGCTGTGACAGCCTGAAAAGGACGGGATTATACAACAGCAAATGGAAATCGGCTGTCTTCTAAGTTCTGACAGCGCGTCGGACAATAGTTGACGACAACATTAGAGTACGTTGGGACACAGTCGCACCTGGCGTTCCGTCGCTCGCACCGGGTGTCAACGTGAAGCTGGAGGAGCTGAAGGAGGGCTCCGCCACACGTGTTGTCCGCTTAACTGCCTCCATCACAGCGGAAACCAGCGCATTTCCTGCCGCGCGCTGAACCTCGGGGGGCGCGTCCGCTAGGAGTGAGTCGTGGCTGCGCTGCACTCGTGGGGTGGCCCGCCGGGACGGCGGGTGCGATGACGAAGGGGCGTTGGGAGGCGGAGAAGGGGTAGTAGCACCGACAGAGTGGGGACTTGGCCCTCTTCTCCGCCCAACGCCCCCGGCTCCAGCATCGACATGGCCCGAACCAGCAGGACTTGTACTTGGCGGTTCGGGAGGGTGTGGCAACGTCGAGGGGTGACTGCTGCTGGTGGGCTGAGTCGCTGAAGCGACAGGTGCCTCCGGGGCTGTGGCAGTAGCAGCCACAGGCGCCCCCACTCGTTTGAGGAGTAACTCGTATTGCGACTGAAGGCGCGCCACCTGTAAAGGAGCCAACAGCAAAATAAGCTCGACCACTGCGTTTCATCTTATCTGTCGATGTGGTATGGCGGACTGGAACAACAGGGAGTGTCACGGCAGGAAAAACACCAAACTTACGCAGTCAGTGAGTTCGCTAATCTTTTGCTGCTGGTGAGCAATCAATTCATGTTCACTCCCCGAAAACGCCACCGTGCCGTCATGCACTCCTGTCGCTGCCGTTGGCTGCTCAGGTGAATCAGTATGTTGATTCAATTTCGCTGTGGTCGGGCACTGCGAACTACTAACGCCACCCGTCGCTGATCTATCCTCTGTGTGCCGAGGGCGTTCGTCCATGAAAGGCATACCTGCAGATTCAGCGAAAAGGCGCCATTGGCAGTAATCCAACTACCGTCACACTACACTGTCCACTGATGTGCGTGCTCGACAGCTCCTACTGCACTCCTGGAGGTGGCCTGCTTGGGCCCACCGCAGTACAGTCGAACAATCGTTTCGGCGGCGAGGGCGGGCAAGTCGGCAACACACCGCTGGTTTGGAAGGCGAAGGAGCCATTGTGGCTCTTCGAGAGTGAAGAGTAAAACTCCGGTAACTGCTGCTGCTGATCTCCCTTCTCCAGTGCAGCATAGCTCTCCGTCGGCTTTTGATTATAAAACGCGCCGTTGCCGAAGCCGTGCGGCAGTGTCACGGAGTCGAAGGCAAAGTCGACACGCTGGACCGTCACCGTCGAGGGCTGAGGCAGCTGCGTCCGAGAGTGCTCCCACCTCAGCTCCGCCGTAGGCACACTGTGCGAGGATACTGAGGGCACAACCTGGCCGGCGGCGCCAGGGAAAGAGCGCCCCCTCACGGACTCGTCCCATCCACGACCGACGGACCTTATCGACGCATCGGCGTGCGAAGAAGCAGCTTCGCCGTTCGTGGGTTGGAGCAGTGAGCCTGCGACATCATTGTGCAACAATCAGAGCGTAAATTTTCTTCTCCGGCGGTACGTGGCTACTCACTTGGCGGTTCCACTCACCCGACCCAGCCGGACGCGGCTGTAGCTGAAGCGCTTCCCGTGACGCTTCCTCACCCTGAGTCCCGAGCGCTGCGCTGCATGTGAAAGGAAGCAGTGGCGCCTCGTGCCCTGTCCACAGACATTCAATGAAGATGCAAGTGGAGGGCAGATGAAGATGCGAATTCAGATGCAGTGGGAAGCAGCAACAATCCCTCGCCGGCAGAAAATTTCCCTTCAACAGGCATAACGTCTACCCGCGACATCAAGTGATGAGGACATCAGTGATAGGAGTTCAGGCGCGGACATGCATATAATGGATCATGGATGGTGACGAGGGTGCATATCTCACCTGTGCTCATCCTGCAGTCCCATGCCTCTGGCACACGCTGCCCTGTCCCATACACCAGCACGAGAAACGTCCCACCAGGCTGAAAAGCCTTCTCCAAGAGAGCTCGGTTGTGGCACAGGCGGATGCTCGCGGCCACTACTCCCGCCGACATAACAGACGACACGCCTGCCACCCACACGCCAACAACCGGAATCTATCCCATAGACGATGGCATGCATATGTCAGTCCGAAGAGAGAGAGGTGCCGCCTCGCATGCAGACACACGGTGACAAGAGGAATGTGGTGTGGAAGCTACAAACCTGATAACCCAACGGGTCTGTGGGCAGCAGCGGCACAAGCCTTCGCGCTTGGTCCATCGTGAGGACGCCGTTCTGAGGGAACGCACGGCAAAATCAGCCTCGGATAGTCACCTCCATCCTCTTTTCGAGACACAGAGGTCAGTGGAGTGCTCACCTGAACAGCTGACTCGCGGCTGCTCGTGGAAGCGTTCAGTTGCCTCGACAGCTCAGTGTCCAAAATCCTGCGTTATTGTGGGGCTCGGCTAAATATGACGCCACACATACAAACACACACACACACACACACACGAAGCAGGGTCGATTTATGTGGGTAGAATGTTGGTTGGGCGGGCCATACCTGGGGGATCGAATGGGCGTGAGATGCAGTGAAGTTGCGGGGCATAGGGTGTCCAGGCGGATGAGGGGTGGCTGCTCTCTGACAAGTTGCCCATCCTTCTCTCTTCCTCGCTCTACTCTGAGGCGGATGGGTAGAATCTGCATGGCACATCAGCGTTTGTTGAGGCGACAATTGGTGGTTGAATCGATGTCAGCGCAACCACACAGTGACGCACATACCTGGCTGATTGTTGCAGCGCTGTGCTCGGCGCACATTGCTAGAAACTCGGAGGCCAGCTGCTCCATGCCGTCGCCATCCTGTTTCACGTAGACAGGTATAATAGCACGGAATGGTTGAGTTCAGAGAAAGGAAAAAGAGATATCCCGCGGTGAAGGGGATGCAAGAGTGAGGAATGGGATGGAGCCGAACCTTTTGGATATCCACATCGCCGCAAATATTGACAACCACCTCTCCACAGCTCTTGCGGCTACCTGTGACAATCGATGATAAGCTAAGTATCCAACACTTACAAGTGCCAGTGTCCCTGAAAACATACCTATGGAGTGCAGGTTCAGGCTTGTGCATTTCCCCTCCCCACCCCCCTTTCGTCTTCTGGCCCCACCCGTAAAGACACATAAGCACTGCTCACCAGCTGCTGAGGTCGCAGGTGAGGCACGAAGGGTGACGAGCCCACTACTGCTGGAGTCATTGTAGTCCCACAAAGACGACAGAGTGACACTGCCACCACTTCTCCCCGTGGAATCGACCTGGTGCAAATACACAACGTCAGAGCCTCAAACGCCAACCATGCAGGAAATTGCAAAGCGATTACTAAAAATCTTATGTGTGGAACTTTGTTCGTGCTGTGCAGCCTGGCTCCCAAACGGATGTGGTTTGCGACACACCTGTGCAAGAATGGCGGATTCCGCATCCGAGTGAACTAAGACAGTTGGGACGTAGTCCTGCGCAGCCAAACATCACCGTCTCAACCATCAGCGACTCGCAAATATGCTGAAAACAAATCCTCAACCGATCGCATGCATGAATGCTGGTCATCCCCGATCCGTCGACATGCAATTTTCCAATCAACATTCGCTCCTCTCTGCGAGCCCCCTGTGTGCCTGTGCTGGGGGGCACGCACTGTGACAGCCACCTCGGCCTCCTGGCCCGTGGGTGTATGATCCCACAGTGCCACCCGCGAAGAAGGGAAGCGCAGCCCCGCCACCGGTGTACCTGTCATGGTAGTCCAATCACGCGATGGTTGTGGTTGCGGTCTGTCAGGAATAGTGCCTCGCCCATCGTAGAGGGCCTGCCATCTACTAGACACCCCACCCTCAAGGGCGCTTGCACTCATGCCGGCACTTCCGCCTTTGCGGTGCGCAGGTGGCTGCCCGGGCGGCGATGAGGCGCCGCCGTTGGAGCGCGGGAAGAAAGCCGACTGTTGAGGACCGGCAGCATCATCAACAGGGAATGTAGACCTACCCCACATCGCCTGGAAGGTGGCGTCTTAACCATTGCAAGTGACAGTCAATGAGTGCGCAGGGAAAGTATCCCAGAAAAGAACACATTCAAAGGTAGATGATCGATTGAGATCCTGGCCGATATGAGTGTGTGTGCTTGTGTGTGTGTGTGTGTGTGTGTGTGTGTGTGTGTGTGCGTGTGTGAATGTGTGTGTGTGTGTGCGCGTGTATTTGCTTTCATATGAGAGAGTGTGTCTTGGGGAAATAGAAGGAAACATGTACGTGTGCGTGCATGTGCTGGTAAGTTAGGTAAGTTTGCGTGTATGTTTGTGTGATTTAATCTAAGAGAGTATGTCTGTAGGAAGGGGAGGAAACACACGTGCGTACGTGCGTGCACGTGCTAGAGAGTTGTTTTACATTGTGTGTGTGTGTGTGTGTGTGTGTGTGTGTGTGTGTGTGAAAATAAGCGTGCGTGGACTTGTGAAAGTAAGTATGTGTGCGTGTATGTTTGTGAGCATGTGCGTGCGTACGTATACGTGCGCTTGTGGGTCTACGTGTGTGCATGTGGACTGAGGTGTTGTGGGCTACAAGGCTGGGAATATGGAGGCGTGGGGCGGTTTCCCGTACTTCAGTCTCGCCAAGGACACTTTGACTGACCTTTGACCGACCCTTTTCGCACCTCCCCCCACCCGAGTCCGCAAACAAAACCACTCAAACTCCTTCCTACACGGCCGCGACGGGAAGCTCACCACTGCGACCCGCACATAGGCTATTCCACCTCTCGCTATTGCCCACCTCCGCGTCACGCTGCGGGCGGCTGTCCTGCAGCACCTCCGTCACCGTAATCGGCCGTTGAGGCGTACCAATACTGACTGTGTTGCTTCGCCCGGTATGCGCCAGAGGCGTGGCCGAGCCCCGCGAGCAGTAAGTTTGTCGTGACTACCAGTTAGAGCTTCAGCGAAATATATCGAACGCTCCAAACACCCATGTCTCGAACACCTAGGGCGGGTACTCAAGTGCCGGACATCTGGTTGGGCGGTGCCGGGCGGATGGTGTTGAGGTCCGATTATATCAGAAGAGGGCTGTTGAGGCCGAAAATGCGGCGGTCGTGGCCACAGTACATAGGGTCAGTCGTACAGTAAGGATTTATAATAATGGTATTTGGGAATAGTACTCGGATTACACCGCGTAAATACAGTAGTTTGTAATTGGAATTATGCTTTGCCAAATGTTCGGACGTGCTCATTGAATTCAAAAATATTCTTACAAGAAAAGGCAGTGGAGGCCATCAAGCAAAAAGAAGAATTCAGCCATTATATGAAAAACATACTCCGAAGCCACCGCATGCGCATGCGCGACTGAGCTTGGGTCGGGAGCCCGCGAGCTCGGAACTTGGTAGCGGTGAGCGTGACGCCTGCCCGCCTATTCGTGTTTGCTTTTGTCTCGGCGCTCTCCTACGCTGTGGCATCGCGTGGTACCTGTACATAAAGTTCTCCTTTTTATCGTCCGCGGTCACTCGCCGTCGGCGGCTCCGGTGTGTTTTATTTGTACCATCGCCAGCGTGACCCTCCCGGGATCTTTTATTCGTCGCTCGACCCGTGACCGGGTACAACTACCCGTACCGCCCCTATTATCGGCATCCTCGAGACCCTTGGCCGCTACCGGTACCGCTACAACTTTCGCCCGCGCGTGGTCATCCCCTTCAGCAAGGCTCAAGGCATCGGCACGCGTCATCGCTATCACTGTACGGGTACTACAACTTCAGTACTGCTCTAAGTTCATTCTAATCGCTACCCGTACTCGGAGCCCGCTATTTGCAAGGTCATCCTTTATCGCTTGGCGCCCCGCTACGATACGGCGTTGTACGACGGAGTTGCCTTCCGACTCTTGTTGTGGTTGGTACACGGGTACCAAATAGCTTCTTTGCTCTTTTCTTGAGCATCTCCATCGCGGGCTCCAAGGCTCCCCACTACAAGCAACGCGAGGTTAGAGGCGCGACGGACCGGCATCGAGGAGCCCACCACGTCGGCGGCGAATCTTCCCTCCAAGGCACGCCACAGCGCCACCTCGGGCGACTTCCGGTATAGTCCAAGCCACATACCCCCCCCCCCCCCCCCCTTCTTCGACCCGGCGTGTTCTACTTATTTTTGGACGCGACACACGTGCCACCCCGGATGTCCGCCGCGGCGACCCGGCCGGGACATAGTCATCGGCGTCCTCCACCGCCACCTCTAGGCCGGTCGCCCGGCGGCGGGGCAAGGTCGCGCCCTATGGCCCCCGCTCCGGGTGACCTTCCGACATCATCACCTACTAACGCTCAAGCGCCTTCGCATGCCTTACGACCTGGACATACACCGTCTCGTTTTTTACCCCCCGCTCCTTTGAGGTGCGTTAGTTGCTCAGCGTCGTTCCCGACCCTTCAAGCGCTATGCGCCCATCTAAACTCCCCCGCGACAACGTGCACTTTTGCGCCCGACAATTGCCCAGTTGTGGATGCCGATCGCCACCTTCTCGCGCCGTGCACTTTTTGCGGACGATACTTTCGGAGCGGTGGCCTTAGTAGACACCTACATTCCTGCTCTCACCGCAATACTACGCCATCCCAACAACCGGCATACGGTGCTTTGCTCCCGCGTGGTCGGCCGTCCCCGCCGCATCCCCAGTCCTTGCCCCCCGCCGTCCAATGGTGCCTTAATCATGGGGCCACTGGCGGGGAGAACTCTAAAGCCTTCTTCGAGTCCTACCTCCTTTCTTTCCGATCTAGTACGTCCTCGAACGGCGTCCCCCCTTCGGTGGTACGCCTCGTCAAGCCGGTCTTCGAGGAACTTGTCGGTTGCGTTTTGTCTTTCCGCGGTAGGGCCACCCAAGGGGCTTCCGCGGAAGCGGCTTGGGCGGCGTTGCTTTTATTTCCGCGCTTAGTTTTGCGCCCCATGGCCGATTTCACTTCTGCGGGGCATCTGCCCCCTGACCCGGTCGCCGATTACCGTGACAACCGCTTAGCCCATTGGGCGTCAGGATATCTTGATACATTGTTTTCCGCCGCTCGCGCCCACGCATCCCTTACCAATGGGCGGGCACCGCCACCTACCTCACTTTCGAGGGCCGGTACCGACCCCATCTCCCCTTCGCAACCCTTTCATAACGGCGTCTCGGCCAAGGTCGCCAACCGGGCGGCTAGTCTAGCTGCGGTTGGGGAGTACCGCCGTGCTATGGAGGCCCTAAGCTCCAACCCCGTTGCAAGTGGTCGTGGGGTGCACGAGGAATTATCACGGTTGCACCCACAAGACGATGACGACCTCGCGGACGTGTTGCCGGATCCCTTCTCCCTCCCTCGTATCAAACTCCGCGCTTCGGAAGTCGATATTATGGAGGTCGTTGCTAGATGCCCTCGAAAATCTAGTCCTCACGTCGACGGTTGGAGGTTTGAAACTCTTCGCGCGTTGGGTTCCCCTTGCACTCTCACCGGTTTAGCCGAAGCCATCGTGAACGCAGAAGTTCCACCCGGCGTTGCTTCATTCCTTGCCTCTGCCACACTTATCCCGCTAGACAAGCTCGATCCCGAACAACGACGCGCACAAGAGCAAGAACTTCGCGACCAAAAGGGGACGTTGCGCCCGATTGGAATTGGCTCCGTTTTAGTTCGTTTCGCGAATCGCGCGCTTCTCGCCGTAATAGGTGACGAAGTGTCTCAATGGTTGGCTGCTCGGCACCAATTTGGCGTCGGCGTTCGCGGCGGGGTTGAGATCGTGCAATTCATGGTTCGAGCCGCGCTTGACGCTTCACCGGACTGGGCGGACATGCAAGGCGACGCATCCAACGCGTTCAACGAGTTCCTGCGGCGTCCCTTGTTTGAGGAGTTGTCCGCAAATCCCGCGCTTCGACCGTTGCTCCGCGTCGCTACTATGTTGTATGGCCGTCCATCTACCTTGTACGTTTACGACTCATCAAATGCTCACGGCCCGGCCATGCGCATTCCGAGTACCCGCGGAGTCCATCAAGGTTGCGTCCTCGGGGCCATGTTCTTCGCAATTGTTGCCTCCAGGGTATACAAGCAATTGGCTGCGATTGCCCCGAACGAATCCGTTCTCTGCGGTTATTCTGACGATGTTCACTTCTTGGGACCCCCTCCGTCTCTCGTGGCTATTGGCGACGCTATGCCGGAGGCGTATGCTAGCGTTGGCCTCACCGTAACCATCCGCAAAAACTGTTTGTATTCCCCTTTGGGTGTCGGTGATGCTTTCGATAACTTACCCGACGGCCACATCATGCGGGGAGTAAATGTCTCCACGGAAGGGACGAAAGTATTGGGGGGGCCAATGGGTACATCCGATTTTGCTCGAGACGTGTTCGAAACGGCCTTAAGTAAGTATGAGGCCTACGGCGAACGTCTAAGGGGTCTAGCGGCTCACCGGCACACTCACACTGCGCTTCGTATCCATCAACATTGCAACCGCCGCTTCGGACACTTTGCCCGTACAGTCCCCCGAGGTCTTGGCAGGGGTGAGGGCTACGGTGACACCGTCGAAACATTCCTCGAGCGCGCTGACAATGCCACCCTAGATGTGGCGGCTGAGATATTGGGCCTTCCCGCATCTAGCCTACCCAGCAACACTCGCTCCGAGATGTCTCTTCCCATACGTTTCGGCGGCATGGGGGTGGGGGATTTGGCTGCCTTGGCGGATGCGGCCCATGTCGGAGCGGCCGGTTTGGCAGTGGGCTCAGCTATTCGTTTCCTTACAACACAAGACGCTCGCGTGCGCGGGGATTCCCAAGACGATGTTCCAATGGAGCCGACCATGTATGGACGGTTAGCGAGTGCTATGACCACAGCGGTGTCCCGTAGGCATGGTACACCGGACGGAGACGACGGCGATAACGAACCCATGTGGTCGTTAGAACTCGCTTCGTCGTGGGCGCGCTTGGACGCTGCGTGCGGTTCTCACGCTCTCGCCGAGTCTGAACCTTTGATAACCACAGCCTTAGCGATGCTCCCCCCGAAACGTCCAACGGTGGCTCGCGCCGGCTGCGTTGCCGAAGCCCGATCAAACAACGAGCAGATTGCCCAGTCCCTTGATGGCCTACCCTCGCTCGTCCCTCTTTCTGCGTTTGCCACGGACATCTTTCCAAAGCTACAAGCCGACATCAGTGAGCGTGTCAACTTGTTTCGCTTCGCGAAGCTCGCTCCCACGTTTTCCAACCGCGCTCGGCCGGAGTCTAGGCGTTTTCTATCTCGTCTCGGCCACGGCGCCCTTGCGTTTTTGGCTTCGGACCCGCCTACTTCGGGTCGCCTGGGCGAGCTCCGTGAAAAGTTCCCTGAGCACTACGACGCAGTTTTCCGCGTCGCGGTCTGTCGCATCTTCGGCCTACCCTCATCTCGCATCCTCTCTTCTCTACGTTCCCCCACTGCTTGTGCTTCTTGCCATCTCTCGGTTCAAGCTATGCGGGGTGCGTTCTCGTCGGCGGGTGTTGACATGTCGGATGATGCGTGGGCCACTGCTTTTGCGGACCATTTGGCTCGTTGCGGCGGAGATGCTTCGGTCCACACCGCTCACTCTTGGTTAGTGACGGCCCTTGCGGAAATCATCTCCGAGGTTCGTGGCGCACTCGGGGTTGGCGTCGAGGTCCTCACAGATCCCACGATGTTAGTTCAACTCCCCAACGGCAACGACGGTCTCCCCGCGGATGTGGGTGTCTTGCACTATCACGGCATCCGAGGCTCAAAACTTGCCCTTGATGCCGTGGTTTCCGGTTTGTTCGGCGTGTCTAGCCCCCCGTCACCCGAAGTCGCTCTCCGCCGTGCTGAGAAGACCAAGTTCGAGAAGTACTCGGAGGGGTTGAGGAGTCGCCCCGACATCCGCTTCATTCCCTTTGCAGTCACGGAATTTGGTACTCTTGGCGGCCACGCCACGGCTTTCTTGACGGAGCTAGCCAAGCAGGCAGCCGCATCTAAAGGGATGCACGTGGGCAAGTTGTTGGCCTCCTGGCGTCGAAAGGTCTCTCTCGCCGTCCATGTGGCTCACGCGGACAACGTCTTGCGTGGTTTGTCCGCCACAGCGGACGGCACGGAGGCCGCTTCTTCCTCGGCCGGGATGCCTTCTCCGGCCACGGCGCTCTTCACCCGCGCCATGGGCCGCAAGCGTCCCCGCGCTTCCTCGAGCGGCGCGTGAGGCGCCGCTTGTCGCCTCCAAGTGTTGCATTCTCGGCGTGGCTTAAGAGTTTCCTTAGTATAATCTGCTAGGTTTATGCACAATGTAGTGCTTTCCTTTTGCTGTGCTTTGAATTCCGTGATCCTCTTGTCACTCTTGCCCTCTTGTTCCCCCTCCCACTTTCCCTGTCCGTGCTCATCTGGTTCTTCTTGTAAGCAAAATTATATGAAAAACCTACTGCCAAAACATATAATTAGGCCCTTGTCAGATGTTACTTGAGTTGAGTTATTCCGCGATAAAACTGTACCGAACTCAAGTAAAGTGCGCTAATCGGATGTCGTAAATAGCTTGAGTTGATTTCAGAATGACGTTTTGAACTCATGCGGCCGGTTTTTCGAGGTCGGCACTTGAGTTTGAGGCCCGAACTCAAGTGGCCTCCGCAAACATGAGTTCGGCCCCGGAATCCGCGCCAAGAAAAATGCGGGCACATTTCGTGCACGCCATCGCCCTCGCCGCTGGCCCCGCCAAATAAACACCACGGCGGGCCGTCTCTCGTGGCTGCCACCTCTCCCGCGCTATGGAGGGAAGGGCTGCGGACCCTAGCCCCGGCGGCCAACCAGGAGGAGACGCAGTCGTGCGTGCTGATGTTGGCGATGGCGGGGCTAGCGATAAGGCGCCGCCCGCCACTCCCGCCGGGCCTCCACTGGCGGCCTCCCCGGGCCAGACGCCCTCCTCGGGCGTAGGCCCTCGGACCCAACTCCTATTCAACGACGTCGTTGACGTGTCCGGTGGAGCGTCGGAGGGGGGTGAGGACGAAGACGTTGGCGGAGATTTCCCCCAAGGCGGTGACGCAGGCGGTGTCCAACAGTTTGCCGCCAAGACGAAGGCCGGCAAGAAGCTTCCGCCCGCCAAGGCCTCCAAGCCTCCGAAACCCAACCAGGCGGGGAAAAATACTGTCCCGCAGTGGAAGGTCGGGGAGTGCCTGGCAGTGTTCGACGCTTGCGTAGCTACAACGGAGCGGCAGGTGGAGTCGCAAACACTCGATCGCCAAGCTTGGGCGGTCGAGGAGTATCCTGCGAAGGTGGACGACGTGACGCGGGCGGGCATGTGGCACAGCGGCAGCCCCACGCCCGATGATAGCAAGCGTATTCGGGTCAATGGAGGAGCTATGCTACAGCAGTTTGACAACTTGAAGCGGGAGATTATGAAAAGGGTAACCCCCTTGTATTTGGAGCTTCTTGATCCTGATGGTTGCTTCCCCACGGGCACAGGTGCAACACAGAATATTATGGACCAAGTGAAGCAGCAGTACTACCTCAAGTTCGGTAGGAAGTCCGAGGGTGAGCCAGAGCAAGCCCCCGCAGAATTCACTGACAAGTTCTTGGCGTGCTGGCAGCGATACGGCCCTCTTGCAGAAAGTTGTCTGCAAGCCGCTTGCCTTCTGTGAGTGCCCCCTTCCCCTTGTCCCTTCCCACTCCGCCTCATCAATGTCCCACAACTATACACATTTAGTCATTTCATTGTCCATTATGCAGCCATCGCCCCGCTGGTCGCGGAGAGGGCGGTGACACTTCGCGAGCCTCGTCGCGTGAGCGCAGCCGCAAGCGGCTGAGGGAGGGTGGTGCGGAGGACGTTTGCGGGATTTCCTCTAGTCAAGCACAGGTTACAGGCAGTGAGGACCCGACAGATGGCGAGTTAGCTTCAGCTGCGTCGGCGCTGTCAGGTTTGACGGTAGAGTTAGGTCAGCACCGCATCGTGATGCAGCAGCAGGCGAATGCAGCTGACACCAAAAACAACATTGCGCAAAAACAAATGTTGCTAGCCAACCTCCCCGATTCAGACCCCCGTAAGCAGACCCTGATAGATTTGCTTTACAATGACATTATGCAGCAAGGGAAATAAGTTGTAATAATGATAACACATCAACTTCATCTTCCATTGCCTTTCTGTGAAGTGCATTGTATATTGAAAGAACACGTCTTGTTTTGCTTGTCATTCGTCCCAAACTGATCACACACACACACACACACACACACACACACACACACACACACACACACACACACACACACACGTAGACACATACACAGTGATAACAAAAAAATGTCTTTTCATTCATACCACACTGATCACACACACACACACACACACACACACACACACACACACACACAAAAAACACACACACACACACACACACACACACACACACACACACACACACACACACATATATAGTGATAGCACACCTGCAACACACTCACTTACACGGGGATCACACACCCAAACACACACTCCCCCAAGGCGCTTCATTTTTTCCCTCAGTTGTTTTCCTTATCGTTCTAGCCGAAACTGAATGTAGAACAGTGCCGATCAGAGGCACTATTCCGCGGCGTCTTTCAATGAGATGCCATTGAATTGACCTTGAGTGGCAAAGTATATTCCCATCCATTATGCCACTAGCACCAAGAATGTCTGTGGAATGCATTATATATGGAAAGCCGGTTGAAACATGTTTACACATTCACTGTGAGTTGAAAGGGCGGCATACAACTGCGGGCTCTAACCATTCTACCTCACGTGCCTGCCATTTGTAAGCTAGGTGTGAAACAAGTTGATTTCTAAAAACGTCAAAATCTGCATCTACCTCCGCCTCTACGTCATCATATGCCATTGAGCCTGTCCGCGCGCGCGCGCGCACACACACACACACACACACACACATGCAGTCAGCAATTCACCCGAACCAACCATCACATCACATCACATCACATCACATCACATCACATCACATCACATCACATCACATCACATCACTCACGCAACACTTACCCACAAACACACCATGACCGTTGGGGGTTTGAGTCATCCCCAGCTGGCGGTCGATTCTCTTCCAGTCGTCTTCGTACTGGCCAATCGTGTCCAGCCCATCATACCGCAGAAGCATGTTATGCAGCACCACACACATCTTGAACACCCGCTCCACGTCCTGCACATCCCTCAGGAGAACGGGGGAATCCACTAGAACGTGTCTCTTTTTTATGATACCGAATACCCTTTCTACGTCTTTCCTAACGGCCTCACACCGCTCTGCAAAAGTCCTCCGCTTCGGCTCAGATGTGCGCTTGAAACCATAGACATCCCCCATACTTACACGGGGAAGAACTCTTGAATGGTGGTGCGGCCAATGCCGCACATGCCGGCTTCTGCGCCAACAGGGCACCCAATGGCCAACAACCGCAGCACCGCCATCAGTTTGAGGCTGAGCGGTGCTGCCGTACGGCCTGGCCCCTGCGGGTTGTCGTTCTCAAAAACCCCGGAGTCCCTCATCCGTCTTAACATGTCGTCAAACATGGGCTTGGGGATCCTAAAGGTCGCGCGGAACTCGTCGTAGAGAAAGCTACCGACATCGTTAACGCCGGGGTGTTGGACGTAGTCCGTCCACCAATAGCTCTGCCGGTAGTCCCGCGACCACCTCGCTGCACCGGTGAAACGCTGTCCCCCAAACCACCGTTGCTGCTCTTCATGGGTCCCGTACCGAGGCCTCCGTTTGCGGCCAATGCGGCGGAGGCGGAGGCGGCGGCGGCCCACGGACTGACGGCTGTTGGCCTTATGCGAGGCGATGGTTGCTGCGCTGAATAGTAGCGTGGCCGCTGCGAACGCGGCCGCGATCGTGAGGTACTGCCGTTGTTTCACCATTAAATACAATCGAATAGCGGCGCTAGGGAGGGCACGACGGTGATGGTGGGGAGTGACGGTATGACGGTGATGGTGGGAAGCGCAGCGGAGTTGTTTGGGGAGGGCACGACGGTGACGGCGGGGAGCGCAATGGAGTTGTTTGGGAGGGCCACGATTTCAAAAAATTTGAAAAAAGGGACCAAAGTCAACTCATTATCCGACAACGAAATAGCGCGGTACGCCTGACTTCATTTCAGCGGCTCCCGTACACTTGAGTTCCCGGTACTGGCAAACTCAACTCAAGTAATATCTGACATCGGCCTTATTCATAAGTTCAGATGACATTCAAGGGAAATCCCGAGTACACGCGCACGGCGGCCGGATTCCATGCGCCAGTTTACAGCACGCCTAAAACACGGTGCCCTTGCGTTTTTCGCTCCCCAACCGATGTCAACGGGCCGCTTGGGTGAAATTGAAATTGAACTTTGTATTACAACAATGTCGGCAAACCGGACCGACTATTGTCTAACGGCCGTCAAATTTGGAATTTGAATTTGTTTACAACAATACCGAGTTAACGGTTGTTGTCTCTCAGCGCTCCCTACATCTGCGCCCTCGTGGATTTACCATAGGAATTATGCCGTGAACCACTAATCCCAACCTCTCCATTGGCAATAATAACAACACCTTCAAAATCATAGCCGTAAACAAATTTGATTTTTCGGCTGTAAATTTTTTTGCATATAAGTATGAAATATACAATGTCGCTACTCCCCACGATACGCGGTCTGCCCCGGCCGCTGCGAGGCCGCTGATCAACCAAGTTGGTCAGCCTGCGAGTCGGGCCTACCTGACCTTTGCTCGCGTGCAACTCGGGTCGTGCCGTAGCTGGGGGGGGAAGGTAGGGGAAAAAACCCCTCGCTAAGATTGTCGACGCACCCGTGTCGATCTACGCACACCCTCGTCCGAGATAACCGTTCCTCCTCCCGTCGAAGCTCGCCTCCTAGCTTAGGCTCCCCTCCTCCTTCGAGGGTTGGGAAGAAGAGAAGGCTATAGCCTCAGACGGTGTCCGGTTGGCGCTCCTGCCTCCGTGCCAGAGTTTTCTCATGCCCCGGTCCTTCGCCAACTGTTTTATAGCACATGTCATCGCGTTGTGTCCGTCCGTACCCTCCCCCGGTGGTTTAAGCGGCTAGGGGGCCTCATGTGCGAGTAGTGTGTTGTTGCGATAACCCTAGGCATACTGCCTAACGCAACATGTCGATAAGTTAGTACCGACTAGGGGAGGGGTTGGTTGAACACGCGGATCGAGTCGCCGCTCCACAAAGATGTTGGGTACGGGAACATTTATTCGAAAACCCTCCGCACATGATTTTTCCGGCGGCGGTCGATCATGAGGAGCTCCACCGCCATACCGTGTCGCTCCTCCAGCTGCGACCCTCCTCCGGCATGCGTAGCTTCTTGCCTCGCCCCCATGGGGACTCGAGACTCACATGGCTGGTCGTCCGCGAGCGAACGCCCTGCCATGGCGCTGCTTCCCGGTTGTCCGCCGCCAGCTCCACCTCCCGCCACCAACTCATATCCACCCGCACTCTCTACGCCGGCAAAAGGCTCGTCATATGCAAGCCCCTCCCGTGGACATGAGGGTATTTGAGGAGTATCCAGCTTCGAAAACAAATATCAGACTAGCCGAGCGGGAGATCTTGACGTTGGTGAACAAATAATATTTCTAAAAGCCCTCCTACCGGCCATCAAATACTATTCCATTTAGGACACTTAGGAGAACGATTGGGCCGGCTACTCTTCGACCACGTACCCCTATCAACACACTTCTCTCCCATGTGTGTGTGCCAATTTTCCTCGGAGGTAAAAAAATGCAAGCAACCGCAGTAATTGCCACCGCCCCCCCGCCTACGCATTATCAACAGAAATATTTTTGTAATCAACAAATCCACTTGCCAAGAAATACAAAATGAAACTGCTGCTCGACCGATCTTCACGATACACAGCCCGCTTCCACCGAACTGGGGTGCCGACCGGCCTAGATAGGTCGATCGGCGTTCGAGAGGGGCCATCAACGGGCCATCCTAACCTAGCTCCCGCGTTACTCCGGTCTTGCCGGAGATAGGAGGGGAAAGGTTAGCGAAATAATCCTCCTCACGTGGCTGCTCGTCGATCCCGCCGTCGCATCCCGTAAGCCTCGTCCCAAGGTCGTTGCCGCTCCTCCCGTCGCGATTTTGTTCCTTGTCGAGGTCCCCCGTCACCTCGAGGGCATGTTGGGGGGGAGGGGAGGGGGGGGGGGCGAGACAGCCGAATAGAAAAACTAGCGCTCTTGCCGCCGCGTTGAAAAGTTATCCTTGTCACTTCCTCGGCTTTTCTCAAACTCGCACCCGGGTACCAATTGGGCAACCAAACAGTAGTCGTACACCCCTTCCACCGTTCGCTCATCCGCCGAGGAATCCTTGTTTCGACTGCGAGCCTCCGCGCTTCCCCGGGCTCGCAATACTACCTAGTAATAGGTGTGCATAGCGATGTATGGTGGATAGCGGTAGGGCAGGGAATGGTCGCCATTGCCGCATTCAAAAGGCAATCATTACGGACATTATTCGAAACCCTCCGTACATAGTTTTCCGGCGGCGGCTGATCCCGAGGATCGCCGCCGCCAAACCTCGCCGCTCCTCCCGTCGCGACACTCCTCCTCGTTGCTTGTATCGTGTTGCCCCCCCCATCCCCCCCTAGGTGAGCTCGATGTCAATGTGACGAGTACAATCCTGCAACAGTACATTAAATGACATTGTACATGTACTCGTTACTAATTCCAATTTGTACTTTTCCATCGGAAGGATGTACAACGTGGGTACGTCGCTACTGCAACATTAGCAATGGTTATGGTGCGTACTGTACTACCAATACCTCCCGGTACGTACAAGTACGCACAGTTAATCTAACTAGCTAGATGACGCGCCAAACGAGGTTTCCTATGCAGAATGTGATTCCCCAGACTAGACGAGACGCGTCGCAAGCCTATTGATGACGGTTGGAGAGCCCTAGCGACTGACACGTAAGCCAAACGAGAGCATGTGCAAGCTAACGAAGCAAAGACTATATAAGCCTAGTGCAGTAGAGGGAGGTGAATGAACCATTCAACAATTCCCTTTGTTCAATTACGATATAGTGCTAAAGTACAAGCAGTGAGACATCTTCTCATCTCTCTCCATTTGCACTACCACCTAGCAATTGAGAAACGACTGAACAGAACAAAATAGATTTGTGTATGCAGTTAGCTTTTGTAGGCTAACCGCCACAATGGTTTCGGAGCTCTTGGTCGACGCACGTTTTTCGTTGTCGCTTGATTTGCTCGACGTTGCTTGATTGACTCGGAATGGCTTCTGTTGGACCTAGTCGTTACGTGGTGGTTGTACTTCATTTTGGTGGATCTAAGCTTGCCGACGTTAAGCTCGTGTTACAACGCGAGCCTCGTTCGGGTAAAACATGGTTCTCAGCCGGTTCTATTACACCTGACGAAGAGCATGTCGATGCTGCTGTTCGAGAGTTGCATGAGGAAACTGGACTTATTTTGACTCGTGATGGCTTAACGTTGTTGACTGACGCACCGGCTCGCGTCGCTTTACCTCTCGGACAACAGCTTATTTACGTATATTCGGCGTCCGTTCCAGTTCCCTATGTGACGACTCATTTGCGTACACCTGCTCAGCTCGAGCATGCCGTTACTGCCCAATCGACAATTAATCATGATGGTTCTTACGTCGTACCGGAGACAGTTGATATTGGAGGCATGTCGCTTACGCCCGCTAAGAAGGGGTTAGTTCCGTCCCTGAAACAAAAAAACGAGTCTCTTCACTTTGGTTACGTGACTCACTTTGAGATTTTTCGTCGTGCCGTTTACACGTCTCATGTACTCTGCTGCGATGATCCGTCAGTCCCGAGGCAGTTCTTTATGTACTTCCGGTTTAATGCCGTCGACTTTGGCCTTGTCTATATGCTTGTTCGAGGCTACATCAATTAGTTGTGTGAACAAACTCCGACTGATTTACGCATGGGAGCCCCACTGCCGACGACCAACTTTGTTGGTCTACCTGTTACCCTTACTGAGACTCAGCGTAAAGCAGCGGTTAATTCGCCGCTTCAGTTTGGTCGTTTCCCTCGTGACCTTGAAGAATGGCTTGAGCTGCAGCCGCAACGCTTCGTCTTGCTTGGCATTACTGCTGATTCTTACGACTCGGTAGTATGGGTTACTTCACAATTCTCTGGACCCCTGAACATGTGGTGGTTGAACCGTAAAACATCAGGCAACAATTCAAGCTACTTTTGACATGCTTGTCACGGAGCTTCGGAAAATATATATGCTCTCTAACATTTAAGACGACGCTATTAACGCTATGCTAAGCCTTACGCCGGGTAATATGCGTTACGCCGTCTATACCCAACAGTTCAACAGTTGACGGAGTTCTGTTGTACGGAGATCCCGTCAACAATTGACAGCCGACGTTCAATGTGTTCGTTTCATCAATGGACTGGCAAACTTCGACTTAAAGACTCATGTCAAGTCGCATCGATTACAAAAGGGTTACGACATCAAATTCGTGAAGCTGCAAAATTTCCTCAACGACGTCGTTACTGATTCGCCCCATTTAGGAGGTGTGAAGTCAACATCTGGACAATCCACATCACAAGGGGCGGCCAACCAATAAAGAAGCGCAACGCTGAGGACCCTTTAGTTGGAGCCTCTAAGATTTGGAAGCGTAATAATGGTGATGGTCATGGACGCGGACGTGGAGGAGGTCAAGGTGGTCGTGGCCGACCTTCTCAAAATATTGGCCGAATTGATTTCAGCGGTATTGCTAGTGCGTTGACTTCTGAGGAGCGCAAACGTCATATCGAGGAGGGACTCTGTTTTAAGTGTCACAATAAGGGACACCGTCTTTTTCAGTGCCCTTAACTGAAGGGCAAGGCAGCTATGGGTGCGCAAGCTAAGAAGTAATGATGGTGGCAAGGTTGTTCTACTGAAGAGCTGGAGCAGCCGGCTACATCTATTGGTCGTCCAAAGACGCTGCTAGCGACGGAGGTTGTCGACACGCCTTCGACACCTCCATCAACTCTTGTCGCGACACCTGCCACGTTAGTAGCAAGTCGTCGTTTTCAGAACAAGCAGAGACAAAGTCGTAAACCTGTAACCAGACGTTCGATTGATTGGAAGCTGGTTGACTCTATTTTTGAACCTCTACACGCACGCTTTGACTTTACCTTTGTAAAGTGATGTGCTGATGATGAAGGTCTAAACTCGCACGGTGACTTACCTCATCGTTCTCCGAGTGACTCGATTCTAGAGAGGAATTTGTCAGGAGAACGGGTGTTCATTAATCCACCCTCGGAGTTAGCTACAGATTGGACGTCATTTTGAGAGTTGTCGCCGTACATGTCCTACATCTACAATGGCTGTGTTCGTTCTACCTATGTGGGCAAAAGTCAACAAGCTCACTCGCAATTGGAAACTTTACCAAGAATTCCCAGCCCGAACACAGCTTTTTACTCTCCAGTCGCTTGAGAATCTTGCCCAAATTAAGGTGGTTGCTCCGGCTCCTTGGCATGTACAACTGTGGCTAGTCGACGCTGATTGTACTTCTTACGATCAAGCACCGACTACAATTCCTGACCAACCTACCTCGGTACATGTACCTCCAGTCGACACGGAAGAGTCCATCGCTACGCTACAACAGTTTTTTTCGACAGCTACCGCCCTTCTCACTGACCTTACTGAAGCTCGGCCATTAATTCGAACTAACTGTGAAAACTGATGATGGTGGACAGCTGATTCTAGCCTGGTGGATTGCGCTGCGACTCTTGACTTCGTGTCCGAAAGACTTTGTGAGACGCTTTGCTCTACAAACTCGTAAGTCTTTAACCAAGACTCATGTTCGCCTCGCTAAAGGACAACGTGTGACTTCTTCGACAGTCTGTGATGTGACTTTTGAGATGGCTCGTCATGAACTCCAAAGGGCTTTTTACGTCTTACGCGACTTACGTGCTGCTGATTTGGTTCGGGGTATACCATGGCTTGACGACGAACATGCCTCTTTACAATTCGGTACTACCAGA
This sequence comes from Tetraselmis chui, assembly GCA_026401115.1. Taxonomy (NCBI): domain Eukaryota; kingdom Viridiplantae; phylum Chlorophyta; class Chlorodendrophyceae; order Chlorodendrales; family Chlorodendraceae; genus Tetraselmis; species Tetraselmis chui. Next base: position 18,668 of record JAPMLY010001910.1, on the reverse strand, counting down.
GTTTTTGCTCTTATGGATTGCACAACAATGGAGACTCACTTTGAGGAGCGACGTCTTGAGTGTCTACTCATGTCGTCTACTAAAGTTCAGAAATCATGCGCAAGACGCGCCGTAGCAAGGGACGTAATGCGAAATTTTACATGCTTCACGTCACGCCAGCCAACAGAGTTTCACATTGGAGAGGAGCTTCCAACAGACCAACGTGAAAACTTCCGGTCGTTACTCTATGATGACTTCCCGGAGCTATCGCAGCCCGTGGATTCTCCACCTGTAAGTCGACAGTGGGATCATCCCATTGAGACAACTGTGTTAGAGTTGGGAACGGATAGTTACACGGAGGTCGTGCCAGCCCCACAAGAAGGGGCCGGCTGTGGCGACGACTAGAGAAGTGGGCAGAGAGAGATGGCGGCCGGCGAAGGCACCGGCAGGCCCGGCCGACCGCCACTAATAGGGAATAGCTAATAGCATAACACTAAGTACTACGATGACAAATAACTACCTTGTACATAAGCACTAGGCAACGGGATGCTAGTGCTAACAAATTGGCCCGATGGAACGTCAACGTCTTAACAGATTGTCACCTTCAGAGCGCGTTGAGCTAACCCGACAGCTCAAAGACGCCATGGACGCTCGTCTTATCCGTCCCAACTATAGTGAGTTCGGCTCGCCCATTATTTTTGTGCAAAAGGCTGATGGCTCGCTTCGTATGTGCATTGACTATCGTGGCCTTAACGAGGTTACGCGTAAGGACGCTTACCCGCTTCCGCGTGTGGACGACACTCTTGACGATCTTAAGGATGCGAACTTTTCCACACACCTCCACCTCGCCTCTAGATTCTGGCGAGTTCGAGTGCGTAATCAGGACATTCACAGGACGGCTTTCCAGATCCATGATGGCTTAATGGAATGGGTCGCCGTGCCGTTTGGACTGTGCAATGCACAAGCTACCTTGTAGAGGATGATGAACGACATTCTTCGCGACTTTTTACATAAGTTCGTTACGTCTACCTCGACGACGTGTGTATTTTCAGCCGCACGCTAGAAGAACACCTTGAGCACCAGCGTCTTGTTCTCCAGCGATTTAAGGAGGAGGGCTTGAAACTACGCCTTAAGAAATGCTTCTTCGGCCTCCATGAGTTGGAGTATATGGGCTATACTATGTCCACTTGTAAAATTTCGGTTTCCACAAAGAAAGTCGAGGCCGTTGCTGACAGGCAAGTGCCTACGACGCAGAAGGAAGTTCGCAGTTTCGTACTATTTTGCAACTTCTATGCCAGATTAAATCATCACTTTAGCGACCTTACGGCTCCATTGACGGACTTACTTCGGAAGTCCCAGCCAGAGTAGGTTACGCTAACGTATGCCTGTTTGAAAGCCTTTGAGACTCTCAAGTTACATCTCATTTCCGCGTCATGCCTGATCCTTCCGGTGGTCAGCTCGGACGAGATGTTCGCCGTAGCTATAGATGCTTCAACAGTGGGGATTCCGGAAGTCATGTTGCAAGACCAATGAGGAGGCCTTCAACCAGTCTCTTACTGGGCGCGTAAGCTGAATCCAGCTGAGCGTGGTAACACTTACTATGCGTACGACGCAGAAGCTTTGGCCGTATGCGAAGCTGTCAAGCATTGGAGGTGCTATCTTGAAGGGTGCTCTAACTTCCTTGTCGTAACAAACCACGACACACTTCGACATCTGCTCAGGCAACCGAACAACAAGCCGAATACATGGCAAGCAAGATACTTGCGATATTTGCAACCGTTTGTGGGCTCGATGACACTTGCATATCGCAAGGGAGCTAAGAATGAAGCTGATGCGTTGAGTCGGCGTCCAGACTTCGTACCTCATGCCACATTTCCATTATTTGGGATGGCGAGGTTCCGTCCGATCGAGAATTACGACGGAAGTCCCAGCTACAGTTTGAAGACGCACAGCTAAACTTAATGACGGTTAACGCGTTGAAACTGAGCTATGAGTTCGCTGATCTCATTCGCGAGGGGTACTCCCAAGACTCGTGTTATGGGGACGAGGGTGAGTGGACAAAAGACAGCCGGATAGAAGCCAGAGCTGGATATTTTTGGCGCCTCGATCACCTTTGTATTCCACGGATCTCTGAGCTCCGACTGAGATTGATCAAAGAGCTGCACGAAAGCTCGACACTTGGTCACATAGGAGTCGCTAGCACTCTTCCTAAAGCGCTCGACATATTCTGGTGGAAACGAATTCGCCAAGATGTGAAAGAGTTTTGTGAGTGCTACGTCGTGTGTCGACGAGCAAAGATTCAACCGCAGATGGCTGCGACTCTTTACCCATTACGTGTTCCACCCATACCTTGGCATATAGTTGGTCTTGACTACTTGACACACTTGCCCGAGAGCAATGGTTGCAACAGTGTCGTGATTGTAGTCGATCATCTTACTCGTATGGCCCATTTTATGCCGTGTACCGAGACTGTTACCGCCGAAGAGACTGCTACTTTGTTTTTACAAGGGAGTCCACCGATTGCATGGACTACCCCGGGTGCTAATTAGCGACCGCGACTCGAAATTCGTCAATGGCTTTTGGGAGACACTTTGGCGACGCCTTGGCACGCGTCTGAACATGTCTTCCAGTCGACATCCAGAGACAGACGGACTAACGGAGCGCGTGAACAACACATTCTAGCAGCTTCTTCGTCGCTTGTGTTGTTACGACGGTTCTGATTGGACAGCTCTACTACCTCATGTGGAATTTGCGTACCACGCTTCTTGTGCGCTCGGAGTTGAACACACCCCTTTTGAGGCTAATTTGGATTCTCTCCTGAGGAGCCTCCAGACCTGTTGTTTAGCATGCGACCGTCAATTCTAGTTTCGCAAGATGCGACATAGCGATTACGATTGTTACATGAAGTTCACGCCATGGTATGCTCTGTGTTGCAGCTACACAAGGACGAGATGCACGCACGCACGGAACCGTCTACAACGCCACACTTCGTCAGAGGAGACATGGTGTCAGTTGTTACAACCAACCTCTTCTTACGAGGACAGCCCAACTGGAAACTAAAGGACCGACATCTTGGACCTTTTACAATGGAGGAGCAGATGGGGAAACACAATTACCGATTGAAACTTCCAGCGACAATACGCTTACATAATGTGTTCCATGTGAACAACTGACGACCCTGCTCTACTGCTCCACTACGACCATTTGCCCCGGTGACTGTTCCAAAAGGAGACGACGAGGAGCTCGACGTCTCTCAAATCTCTGTTGCGTGCATCAAGTCGTTACCTGGACGACGAGGCAAATATTTACTCTTCATGACGCACTTCAGTGATTACGATATTCCACGTGTCTGGCACCGATTGAACGAGGTACATCGAACTACGGCGCTACAAGATTTCTTGGAGACGCCCCGATGGCACAATTTTGCCAAGACTCAGGCGTACATGGACTTCATGCACGCTCACCCAACGCGCATTCTTGAGTCCTAGTAACCGCTTCAATAAAGGAGCTTGGATCACGGAGGTCAGCCTCGCGGCGGCCTCAAAGATCTCTCAAGAGGGGGAGGGTACGAGTGTGACGAGTACAGTCATGCAACAGTACATTACATGACATTGTACAAATACTCGTTACTAACTCCAATTCGTGCTTTTCCATCGGAAGGACGTTCAACGTGGGTACGTCGCTACTGCAACATTAGCAATGGTTTTGATGCGTACTATACTACCAATACCTCCCGGTACGTACAAGTACGCATAGTTAATCTAACTAGCCAGATGACGCGCCAAGCCAGATTTCCTATGCAGAATGTGATTCCCCATACTAGACGAGACGCGTCGCAAGCCTATTGATGACGGTTGGAGAGCCCTAGCAACTAACACGTAAGCCAGACGAGAGCAAATGCAAGCTAACGATTCAAAGACTATATAAGCCTAGTGCAATATAGGGAGGTGACAAAACCATTCAAGAATTCCCTTTGTTCAATTACGATATAGTGCTAAAGTACAAGCAGTGAGACATCTTCTCATCTCTCTCCATTTGCACTACCACCTAGCAATTGAGCAGCCATTGAACAGAATAGAATAGATTTGTGTATGCAATTAGCTTTTGTAGGCTAACCGCCACATCAACATCATGGTCGATGACTAGCAAGCGCCCTTCCAAGGCGTTGCTTCCCGGCTGTCCGCCACAAGTTCCAAAACCCTCAACCCACCGCTAATTCGTCCGCACCCTCCTTTTCAAAAAGTATTTCACTGACGCATGCCCCATCCCCCCATATGGAACGGTATTCAAGGAGTAATCAGTCATGATTAAACATATCGGATGGCCCGAGCGGGAGATCTTGGCGCTGGTACTGTACAAGTATTAATTTTATAAGCCCTCCGTACGTGGCTTTCCCGACAGCTGTTGATTGCGCGGATCAAAGCTGTCGGGTCACCCCGCTTAGCCCCCTACCGCGCTAGGCATGGCACGGCAATAGGGATACTACCGCCCAGCACGAGGAGCTAGGAGTGCGTGTTAATGGGCATGCGAGCGCCAACCCCTTCGGGGCAGCCGCCACTGCGCTGTCGAACGGCGATCGCTTTGGTGAGGTTCGTGTAAAATTAGCATAGTGACACACCAACGTGTTTTGCGTCGTTATTTCCCGCACTTTTCAAGTGACGTCATCCCATATCATCTCCACATTGCGCACCTCACCGTTTGCGCTTCTTGCCACCTCATTGTTCAAGCTATGCGGAATACTTTCGAGTCCGCGGTATTCATGTCGGATTAGGCAAACAATCAATCGCATTCGCACACCATCGTCTTGTGGTGAGGATGCTCGCTCGGACTTGGTTGGTGATGATATTTATAGAGATATTCCCAAGTTCGATCCGCGCCACTCTTGTGTCACAGTTTACTTAGAGAACAAACTGCGTAACAATGAATTACGTCTAATGCACAGATAACGTGCGAGAGCGTAACTATGTGTAGTGTAGGTAAATGTTATTAAAAAAAGAATTAAAAAAGTGACTTGTCGCGCCACCCTCCAATGCGCTAGCTTAAGTAGCCGAAATTGAAATTGAAATTGTTTACAACATGCACCGTATGCGCCGGTTTTTCACCAAAAGCCGGATGCGTGGGCCGCTGTCTGTGGGCCCTCCCAACTATGCCATACAAGGAACTTACAAGTCAGGGCTAGACCGTTAACCACCTGAATCCAACCTCTCCAATGGTTGTCGGGGGTTTTACTCCCCCCCGGGGAGGTGTGCAAGAAGAGGCGAGGGCTGCGTGCAATTAGGGGCGTGCGAAGGGGCAATGTGCGGAGGCGCGGCGGGAGGTCGTGCGGGATTTGATGCGGTATATGAGTAGGAGGTGATGCAGCCATTGGACAGTATGCGTGTGGAGTTGTGCAAGGATGCGAGTCGTGTCGAGGCGTGCTTTGGAGACGAGTTTGTCAGGAGGGTCGGTGCGGGCGGTGAGTAGGGAGGTGAGACTCGTAATGGTGGAGGAGTGCGGTGTACCTGTGCGGCTCATGACGATGGGAAGGATGTCAAACACTGTGCCTGGCCTGTGGCTGCGGATGGCATTTGCAAGGGGTGTGTATTTGGCATGTATGAGGTTAGCTGTGTGGGAGAGGTTATTGTCTGTGCAATACTTCCATTCCCCTATCTGAATCTTTTTGATGGATGCGTAACGTCGGCGACCGTTTGAGTGACCCACAAATCGAGGTTCGAGGATGCGGATGAAGTCAGGTTTGTGTGCGGGGGGTCGTAGCGCGGGGGGGAGAATCTCAGGGGGTAGGACGGCGGGACACGAGGTTAGGGAGTCGGGCGAGAGACCTTCGTCAGCAGCAACAAGGCGGGAGGGCATGTGGGTGGGGTGGGGTGGGTGGCAGTCAAGGGGAGTGTGGGCAGGAGAGGTGGAAGCAAAGGATTTTATGGGTTTGTTACCGAAGTCCGCGGTGATGGTTTCCCAGCGGCCACCGTTGTGGCGTTCCAGTAGGGAGAGGAGGAGTTGTAGCGCGCTATTGTGTCGGTCCTTTCTTAGACCAGACATGGTGGGGCAGTTACCGGCCATGTGGCCGTTACTAGTGAATTGGCCACAGAGGGGGCAGCGTAGGGTGGGGTTATGGGTGAGTAGGCGGGTGTTGTGGACTCCCCACATGAATTCTTGCTTGTGTGTGAAATGGATGTTCGTGAGGGTTGAGTGTTTTTTGTGGAAAGAGAAATCGGCGCCGTCCCCCGCGGCGCGGGCGAGGAGGGTACCGTGTTTGGTAGTTTGCGAGAGGGGTGTGTGTGTGTGTTTGGTGCTGTAGGTGTGTGCGTCGGCTTTGAGGTTGGTGTATCTGTAGGGTATGGGGTCCCCTAGGGTTTGTGGAATGAGGGTGTATGGCCAGGTCCAGTGACCTATCGCGACCTCGGAACCTGTGGTGAATGTAGTGTCGGGTGGGTGTCCATCCGCGACTTGGTTGGCTAGGGTGTCTGCGAGGTCGTTACCCAGGGAGTGGTTGTGTGCTTTGATTTTGCCGAGGTGTGTGCGGATGCCTGCGTAGCAGCGGGTTTTAAGGGTGTGTGTGATGGAGTGGAGCGTGTCGCGGTGGATGTTGTGTCGGTAAGCGGAAGGGCAGTTTAAGTATCCTTGTATGAGGCGGAGGGAGCACGCACTGTCTGTGAGGAGGTGGGTGCGGCCAAGTTGGAGGCCTATATCTATGCCAGCTAATTCAGCGCGATTTATTGTGTGGGAGGGAGGGGTAGAGGTCACCAGGATTTTGACTTTGGTGTCCGAGGCGGGGTGGGTGGCTGCTGCTCCGAGGGGGGAAGAGCTGCCTTTTTTCGAGCCGTCTGTGTAGACGAAGTCCTGCCAGTTCCAAGCAAGAGTACCGCTGGTGGGTGGTATGTTAGATGCATGCGGTCCGGGAGGGGGTATGTGATGGGGTGAGCAGGTGGTATATACCTGCTGAGTGGGGTGAGTAGGTGTCGAAGATGTGGGGAGGAAGGGGGGTGATGGCGGGGTTTGGTAAGTAGCCGAGTCTAGCTCGCCTTCATTCTTCCATCGTCACGCGACCCTCGGAAGCTCGTCTCATGTGACGTGCTAACTGTCGCCTCGGACAGACGTGGTCATGCGCGTCGTGTCGCTTATGTAATATCATCACTAAGCACGCTAGTATTGTACTTGAGCTAATTACATTGGTTGTACAACTGCGGGATGTACACTTCTTCGGAGTGTACGGAATGCAACTAGTAGCAATACGTACGAGTATACACTCATATGTGCTACATTAGGACAGTACTCGCCACACTCGTACCCTCCCCCCCTTAAACACAATCGAGAATCAGCCTCATGCAAACCCTCTAATCAGCCTCAGTCCAACTGCAATAGGTATTTAGCTCCGCTTGTTAAATTCACTGCGAGTGGGGTAGTCTCGATGGATGAGTTGTCTTCGTGAAGTCTAAGCAGTCTTGGCGACATGCAAATGGGAGCCAATCAGGTGAGTCCAAAAAATAATGTAACGCAATTGAACGACTTTTACTTCATTCAATCGGTGCCAAACATTTGGAATCTTCTCGTCCTTGAAATGGGTGTGGAATAGCATGTACTTCCCTCGGCGTCATGGAACCGTGTCAATCTTAACAATCGAGATGCGATCAAGGTCGTACTCATCATCATCTTCGGGAGTCGTGGAAGAAATAGAAGGACGTAACGTAGGGGTAGGACATGGACGAAGATCGTAATCGTGGAACACCACATGTAGGCGTACATAACATGGTAACTCCGATCTGTAATCGTTTGCTCCAATCTTCTCTAGCACTATTGTAATTTTTAAGGGTCCCAAATGTATATCCTTTAGCGTTTGATTGTGTTGACCGCGCAGATAAAGACCCTTTGTAACAACCGAAACATTATTTCTTGACTGTAATTGGGGTATTCTCGACGACTTAGAACGAGCTTGCATGTCATCCTTGTGCACTCGTACTACATACGCAACCAATTCGTGCACCTCACGTAACTGCCGTAAGGTAGTCTTTCTTGAGCAACAATAGAAATTGGGATCGACGGTCGCATTGGCAGCATCAAGCCCGGTGGTTCCTCAACTGAGAAGCCGTAGTTTGCCTCAAACGGGGTGTGCTCGATTCCCAACGTTGGACTAGCGCTGTAAATGAATTCGACTTGTGGTAGCCAAGAAATGGAAATAATTGAAATTGAAATTGTCCACAACAATACCGGCAAATTGGACCGGCTGCGGTCTATCGGGCCTCTCTCCCTAGCCATTCATGACTTATAAGCGACTTTAGCCCGGGTCTCTTCGACCAGGTACACCTATCGACACAGCTTCACTGTGTGTCGTCGTTCCTCGGGAGTTACAAAACTGTAAGCAATCGCAGCAATTGCCACTGCCCCCCGCCTATAAGCAGTAACAACGTCATAATTTGTAATAAAAAAAGGTCTAAAAATAAATCCCCTTGTCGAGACATGCAAAACTAAGCTGCTGCTCGACCTTCACGATGCTCGGCCCGCTCCCACCGAACCGGGTGCCGACCGGCTGAGGCCGGTCGGCGTTCGGGAGGGACGCCGGGCCATCTTGATCTAGCTCCCGCGTGACTTCGGTCTTGCCGAAGATAGGAGGAGAAAGGCTGGCAAAAAGCCCCTCCTCGCGTGGTCGTTCGTCGATCCCGCCGCCGCATCCCGTAAGCCCCGCCAAGGTCGTTGCCGCGTCCACCGACGCGACGGTCCTCCTTGTCGAGGTCCCCCGTCACCTCGAGGGCAGGTGGGGGGAACCGAGACACACGAACGTAGGAAAAAAGGGGCGCTCCTGCCTCCGCGCCTGAATTTTCCCCGCTCATTTCCCCGGATTTTTCTCTGTCTGGTACCCAGGTACCTGTCATTTAGTCCGGCATGCGTCCATACCCTCCCCCCTCAGATCGTGCGTCCACCTAGCATACTTTGTTGAAACAAGGGCCTCCGCGCTCACCCGACCACCCCCGCAAGGGTCTCGCCTATCCGAGTAGTGGTTGTCGAAGAGGGGGGGGGGGGGGGGGGTCAGGTCACCATAGCCGGATCCGTCGGGCCGCGGGTGCACGGAAATTAGTCAAAAACCCTCCGTACGGGGTTTTCCGGCGGCGCCGACCCGGAGGGTCGTCGTCGCCAGATCTTGTCGCTCCCTCCGTCGCGACTAGTCTCCTTGCCGCCCCAGCTTACTCCTCCCCCCGGGAGATGTAACTTGTCGGCTTGGCGGCTCGCTAGTGAGCGCCCTACCCTGGTGTTGCTCCCCGACTAGCACGACGCCGGGTGCGGACATTAGTTTAGTTTCCAAAAGTCCCTCCGTACATGGCTTTCCGGCGGCGGCTGATCCTAAGGATCGCCACCGCCTCACATAGCCGCTCCTCCGCCTGCGACCGGCCACCGACATGTGCCATGTCTTGCCTCACCCCCTGGGAAGTGTCGACTCGCACATGGCTGGTCGACGGCTAGCGAGCGCCCTTTCTTGGCGTTGCTTCCCGGCTGGCCACCACCAGCTCCAACACCCGCCTCCCTCCGCTGATCTGGCCGTACCCTCCTCGCCATCAAACGCTAATGTAGTACAAGCCCCACCCCCTCGAAGTAGAATTGTATTCAGTAGTATTTGACTGCGACAAAACTTATCGGACGGGCCGAGCGGGAGATCTTGGTGCCGGTATCGCACAGAATTGTTTTTTATAAACCCTATGTACAGAACTTTCCCGACAGCTGTTGATCCCGCGGATCGAGCTATCGGCCCTCTTAGCCCCCTACCGTGCCAGGCTTGGCACGGCTACGGGGTTTCCAGCGCCCACCACGGGGAGGTGAGGGGATGCCGACGGGCCTGCAAGCGCACCCCACTCCGGGGCCGCCGCCGCTGCGCCGCCGGCGGGCGCCGGTAGCCAAGAAACCCAATCACTTCCGTCGAAACATGCATGGAAGGTGGGGTCCATCTTGGGCCGTCACACGCCTACATACCAAGATCAGACTCACCGGGTATCGAACCCGCGACCTCCTACCTGCTAGGCGTGCGCTTTGCCGACGCATCGGAAAAGTATGGATGTCATCGCTTAGTCGCCTTTTTGCCACTTAGTTCTTGTTCACGTCATTTCCACGCCCTCCCCTTCGGACTCTCTCCGGACAACACCCGGCTCCGAAGCCAGTGTGGAAGGTGGGGTTCATATGGGGCCGTCACATGCCTACATACTAAGGTCGGACTCACCGGGCATCGACCTAGCGACCTCTTGCGTGCTAGTCGTGCGCTTTACCGACGCGTGGGAAAAGAATATATGTCGCTTGGTGGCCTTCTAGTTCACGACAATACTACGGCTCCCCCCCGACTCTCCCCGGACCGCAGCCTGACTCCAAAACCAGTGTGGAAGGTGGGGTTCATCTTGGGCAGTCACACGCCTGCATACCAAGATCGGGCTCACCGGGTGTCGAACCTGCGACCTCCTACGTATTAGTAGGCGTGCGCTTTACCGACGCGTCGGAAAAAAAATGATGTCGCTTGGTAGCCAAGTTTTAGTTCACGACACATGTAATAACCCGCAGAATTTGTTAGAATGTAGACTTAACACGTTTTGTTAAACCATCAGTCTCAGGATAGCGAATTGAATACATGTTTAACTAAATTCCTAAGCGTCTCCAAAGTGTCTTCCAGAATAGTCTGAAAAATCGCGGGTCTTTGTAGCTACACAACACACGCAGAAGGCCATGCAAACGGTACACACCTTGGTAAAAGACTTTAGCCGTATTTTTAGACCTTAGCCGTGATCTCCTATGTACAAGGAAAAAAATGCGCCATTCGCGTAAAGTGGTCAACCACCAACACACTATCAAACCATGCACTTATATGCAACTGAGTAAGAAGATCTAATCCAATTGTGTGCCATGGTCGAGGCGAAACATGTAAGGGTTCCAAAGGAGCCGCCATATGGGGTCGCTCTTTGGCGCGACGGCCAACCACACGTATGTGACAGTAGTCGTTAACATAATAGTCATGTCGAATGCGACGCCGTTAGAACATGTCGAGAGCCTTAGCTAGCGTACTCGCGTAGCCTCTGTGACATGCATAGCCAATATCGTGTAACTCGAACAACAACCTCTTCTTCAACAACCGGTCGTTCGGAATTCACAATATTGTACTTTTTCAAAAACGACCATCGCGGGCATCAACATGTTCACCCTTCGTCCACTCACCCTCGTCCCCATAAAACGAGTCTTTGTGTAACCCATTCGAATTGTTTCACTCTTTTCCGGGTACATCGGCAAGACATCAACAGTTAAAGTGCTCAAATCATCGTCCAAATTGAGTGAAACCATCGGTGCGTCGTGGCTTCTCGGCTGATGGGATTGTTCTTGAGGATTTACACTCTCTGGCACATCACCATCCCAAAATAGTGCAAGTCACGTTCGTAACGCGCATGTCCTTTCTTTAACCTGTCATTCGGTTGCCTGGGCAGCTAGCGCAGTGAGCCGTGGTCCGAGGCCACCATGAACTTGGAACATGTTATATGGTAACATCTCTAGTGCTTGATAGCATCGGAGACAGCCAAAGCTTCCAGATCATAAGCGAAGTAAGAATTACCACGCTCGTCATTGTTAAGTTAACGTGCCTAGTAAGAGAATTATTGAAGATCTCCTCCCCGATCTTGAAGTAAGACAACTTAGATACCCACTGCCGACGCACATGTAGCTAGGGTAAACGTCGCGCCCGAGCTGACCTCCGCAAGCACCAAACACGGCGCGGAAATTAGACGTAGCTTAAGAGTCTCAAAGGCTTCAAGACATGTAGGCGTCATCACAATCCTATGCGGCTGAGACTTCCTCAACAAGTCCGTTAACGGCGCCGACAAATCGCCGACAAAGTGATGAATAATGAACTTCGCGTAAGAATTGAAGAAATGTACGAAACTGTAAAATTCACGATGCGCCTTAGGTTCCGGCCACTCCTTGTCGGCCTCGATTTTCTTTGTCGAGACGGAGAGCTTTCCGCCGGAAATAGTGTAACCAAGATACTCCATATCTTGAAATCCAAAGAAACATTTCTTGAGACGCAACTTAAGACCTTCCTCCTTAAAGTGTTGTAAAGCAAGACGCAAACGTTCCAAGTGTTCCTCAAGTGTATGACTGTACATGCATACGTCATCAATGTACACCGTAATGAATTCCTGTGAAAAGTCTCGTAAAATCTCGTTCATCATCCGCTAGAAGGGCGTTGGAGCATCGCAAAATCCAAAAGGCATGGCCACCCATTACATCAAACCATCATGCGTTTGAAATGTTGTCGTGTGAAAATCTTCCTATATGGCTCGAACTTGCCTAAACCTAGACGCCAAATCCAAATGCGTGTAAAATTTTGGTCCTTTAGCTCATGCAAGGTGTCATCAACACGAGGTGTCCGGTAGGCAACCTCTCGAGTAATCTCATTCATGCAACGGTAGTCGATGCAATTGCGAAGAGAGCCATCAGCCTTTCGAACAAAGAGAATCTGGGAAGCAAATTCGTTGCGACTTGGACGAACTAGTCTAGCATCAACAACGTCCTTTATTTGTCGATTTAACTCCTCCCGCACTACATGCGTCAAGTGGTTAAGTCTTTGACTCGGCAATGGACATGTAGTGTCGATCGGATGATCCAAGGGCCGACTAACAAGAGGGGGTTCAACATGTTGAAAAAGCTTCGGGCAAGTCGTCAAACTATATCGTCCGTAAGTCCTCACGATGCTGGCGGTCGCTGAGCTCGTTACCAAGATGGAACTCGGATGGGGAGTATTGTTTAGCAGCCGCCAAATGGACCATGAAAAATTCTGCAGTCCGGCCCTTAGCTCTAGCAGACTTCCGCATCATCTTTTGAGCCTTCGTCGACGACATGAGTAGACATTGGGGGGGACGCTCGATCACTTGGTTCTCGATGATAGTTCCATCCCTCAATGTAAAAAGTCGATCGGCACCAAATTCACGTGTCGCTTGCTTATCATCCAACCATGGTAAGCCCAACACAATGTTGGCGGCACGCAAATCACGAAGGACGTGAAACATAAGCACAAAGCCGAGCGACAGTAAAAGAAATGTCACACACTTTTGTCGACGCAACTCGTTGACCTTTGGCAAGTCGCACATGTGTTTTGGTAGCCGACATATGCATTTGTGAACCCGTGCGCGTAGCGAAGTCTTCCGAGACGAAATCCAGCGTCGCAGCGCAATCCACCAGCGATGATTGATGCTGTCTAACCGAGGAAATCGACAAAATAATTTGCGGAAGAGGACGAATTTCGGAGTCTTCCGGAAAAACCGCAAGAGAAGCACTCTGCGCTAGTTTTTCTTAGTGATGAAGTCCAGATTGTCCTCCGCTGGTACATGTGGATCTTCTCTTGGTCATGTTACCCGGAAACCCTGAATGCATCGAGAATCAAGGAAAACTAGATAAGGAAATGGCATGAAGTGATGAATTGCCGTGTGAAGAGACAGACGAGACTGAAGTGTTTATTAGTTGTTAAGAGTCAACGAATATAGCAAGCAAGTCTCGCGATGAATGAACATCTTGACATATCATTGCGACATGAAAGTCGTATTCCTTGCAAAACATGAGATTCTCACAATCGCCACTTTTGCATTGAAACAAGAGTGGAACATGCCCTCATGTTAAAATGCTGCGAATGAAACAAATTGTGGCGGTTAGCCTCCTCAAGCTAAACGCTAGCACAAATCAGTTCTAATCTGTCTAGTTCTGTCGTTGCAAGATGGCAAAATGATGTTGTCGAGAGATGATGTCGAAAGGATGTTTCACTGTTGTACTTTAGCAGTATATGTTGTAAGTGAATAATGGAAATGTTAAATGGTTCTGTCACCTCCCTCTACTGCACTGGGCTTAAATAGGTGTTCTACCCAGATAGCTTACGCCTGCTTGCTGCGCTTGCGTGTCATTGAAATTGAAATTGAAATTGTTTACAACATGTACCGTATGCGCCGGTTTTTCACCAAAAGCCGGATGCGTCGGCTGCTGTCTCTGGGCCCTCCCAACTATGCCATACAGGGAACTTACAAGTCAGGGCTAGACCGTGAACCACCTATGTCCAACCTCTCCAAGTGTGGTCGGGGGTTTCACTCCCCCCCGGGGAGGGTCTGAAGCGGGTTAAAGGTGGTGTGCAAGAAGGGCTTGGGGAGGTGCGTTATGCGGAGGCTCGGCGAGTGGTCGTGCGTGATTTGGTGCGGTAGACAAGGAGTAGATAATGCAGCCATTGGACGGTGTGTGCATGGAGTGTGGAAAGGATGCGAGACGTGTCGATTCGTGCTTTGGTGATGAGTTTGTCCGGAGGGTCGGTGCGGAGGGTGAGGAGGGAGGTGAGACTTGCGATGGTGGATGAGTGCGGTGTGCCCGTGCGGCTCATGACTATGGGGAGGATCTCGACTTCGGTACCTGGCCAGTGGTTGCGGATGGCATTTGCGAGGGGTGTGTATTTGTCCCTAACCAGGTGGGCTGTATGTGAGAGGTTGTGGTCGGTGCAGTACTTCCACTCCCCTATCTGTATTTTTTTGATAGAAGAGTATCATCGGCGGCCGTTGGTGTGACCGACGAATCGAGGTTCGAGGATGCGAATGAAATCGGGTTTGTGCGCCGGGGGACGTAGTGCGGGTGGGAGAATCTCGGGGGGGAGGATAGCGGGGCACGAGGTTAGGGAGTCAGGCGAAAGACCTTCGTCAGCAGCAACAAGGCGGGTAGGCATGTGGGTGGGGTAAGGGGGGTGACAGTCGAGAGGGGTGTGGGTGGGGGTGGGGTGGGTGAAAGACTTGATGGGTTTGTTACCGAAGTCTGCAGTAATAGTCTCCCATCGGCCTCCGTTGTGGCGTTCCAAGAGAGATAGGAGGAGCTGTAGCGCGCTGTTGTGGCGGTCCTGTCTTAGGCCGGACATGGTGGGGCAGTTACCGGCCATGTGGCCGTTGCTGGTGAATTGTCCACACATGGGGCAACGTAGGGTGGGGTTGTGTGTGAGGAGGCGGGTGTTGTGGACTCCCCACATGAATTCTTGCTTGTGTGTGAACTGGATATTTGTGAGGGTTGAGTGTTTTTTGTGGAAGGAGAAGTCGGCACCCGCTTTCGCGGCTCGGGCGAGGAGGGCACCGTGTTTGGATGTTTGTGAGAGGGGTGTATGTGTGTGTTTGATACTGTGGGTATGTGCGTCTGTTTTAAGGTTGGTGTATTTGTAGGGTATGGGTTCCCCCTGAGTTTGTGGAATGAGGGTGTATGGCCAGGTCCAGTGGCCGACTGACACGGCTGAGCCTGTGGTGTAAGTTGTATCTGGCGGTTGTCCATCTGCAACTTGGTTAGCAAGTGCATCTGCGAGGTCGTTACCTAGTGAGTGATTGTGTGCCTTAATTTTGCCGAGGTGCGTGCGGATGCCTGCGTTGCAGCGGGTTTTGAGGGTGTGTGTGATGGAGAGGAGTGTGTCGCGGTGGATGTTGTGTCTGTAAGCGGATGGGCAGTTTAAGTATCCTTGTATGAGGCGGAGGGAGCATGCACTGTCTGTAAGGAGGTGGGTATGGCCTAGTTGGAGGCCTATGTCAATGCCGGCTAATTCAGCGCGGTTGATAGTGTGGGAGGGGGGGGTAGAAGTCACCAGGATTTTGACTCGGGTTTCCGAGGCGGGGTGGGTGGCGGCTGCTCCGAGGGGTGAGCTGCCACCTTTCTTGGAGCCGTCTGTGTATACGAAGTCCTGCCAATTCCAAGCAAGGTCTCCGCTGGTTGGGGAGTATGTTAGTTGCATGCGTTCATGGAGGGGGTAGGTAAGGGGGTGAGTAGGGTTGGGGGGGAGGTGGTATATGCCTGCTGAGTGTGGTGAGTAGGAGTCGGTGAGGTGTGGGGGTGGGATGGTGATGGTGGGGCTGGGAAGGTGTGTGTCGTAGATGGATTCGAGAGTGTTGTGGAGTGCGGTCATGTCTGTGTGTGAGGGTAGGGTGAGGAGGCCGAGGGGGTTTGCGACGAGGTAGATGTCTACCATCCAGCGCGTGCCGAATGGTGTAGGAGTGGGATGGCCTGTGTGTTGATCGGGGGGAAGGAAGGTGTTCGCGTCGTTGGGGAGGGTGTAGAGGTGATGTGTGTAAGGGGAGTCGATGTATTTGGAGTGGCGGTAGGGTGTGTGTTCCCATCGGGGGAGTATGAGGATGGTTGCGCTCGGTGTGTGGGAGGCTGTGAGGTGCGCGCTGGTGATTGCATGTTCCATGGCTCGGCGCATGCATTCGTGGTCGTATTCGGGGTTGGCGATGTTGGTGCCTTGCCATGTGTGTGGGGCATTGCTGCCGCTAGATGAGAAGACTATGTCTTCGGGGTAAAGTGAGTGGTATGTGTGGGAGTGGAGTGATTTGTTGAGGGGGTCTGAGTAAAGTTCTGTCTGGATGTGGAATGTGTGTCGGAGAGCCGAGAGGAGGTCCTCTCTAGTGGCCCATCTGTTACGGGTGGTGGTGGCGGGTGTGGGGGAGTGGATTTCTGAACGGGAACCTAGGCGGGTGAGGAGGTGGTAGACCTCCTCCTCGAACGTGTGTTGTGTGAGTTCTGGGCGGAAGAGTTGAAAGAGGTGGCGGACGCGGGGGCCGTTGAGGGTGGTGACCGCGCGGCCGTCGGGGGTGCATAGTATGGTTGTGTCGTGGAGTGATGGGTGTGCGTGGATGGCGAATTTACCGGTTGGGAGCATGTCGAGGTCGGGGTTGATGGGGTCGTGGTTGAATGTGATTAGGGGGTGTGACCACGGAGGGGGACCTGGTTGTGGCAGAATGGGTGTCGTGGAGGGGACATAGCCGGAGTTAAATGCGGTGAGGGCGGTGGGGCCGGAGGGGGTCTCACTGATGGTGTCGTGTAGTTGAAGGCAAGGGGCCCACTGGACCTCGTGGAGGTGGGTGAGGTCGTGTTGTTGGCCGCGAGCACACCACTCGCACTGCCATGTGGCGGGTCCCTGAGCTGGGCGACATTGGGAATGTATGGCAAAGTGCGGGCATGTGCAGCAGGTGGAGGTGGGTTCTGTGTGCAGTGGGTCATGACAAATGGAGCAAGCGGTGGGGGAGGGGGTGGGGAGGCATACCGATGTGGGGGTGGAGGAGATGAGGCGGAAGCCGTCGTCGAGTTGGAGTTGGATGTCCCATTCCGTGAGGTGTTCCGGGGCCCATTCAACCATGTACTGCGTTTGGCCGTACTCTGAGTCCTTGTGTTTGGAAATGATGCGCGTAACGTCGCAAGGGGGGTAGTGGTGGTCTGAGGGGGTGAGGTATTCTGTGTCTAAGTGTGTGATGGGTGCGGTGGGGGTGGGGTGAGTGGTGCGGGAGGTGTAGATGCCTGATGAGAGGGTGGGGGGTGAGCGAGGGAGGTGTGGGGAGAGGAGGGGAATCCATGAGGGGTGTATAGTGGTGGGGGGGGAAGCTTGTTTGGAAGTGAGGCTTGTGAGTGGGAGGCGGTTGTGGATAGTATCGAGGGGTTCGGTGAGGATTGCGGCGAGGAGGCGGATGGGAACTGAGAGTGGGGTGGTGGACCCCGTGAGTGTGGTGATGGACTTGCATGATTTGAGGATGAAGGAGGATGAGGTGGCTCTGAGGAGGACTTGTGGCCACGTGGTAATGTTATTTTTCCAGAGGGGGGTCAGGCGGGGGAGGAGGGAGGCGTGTGTTTTGCGGGGGGAGAAATCGCAGTATGCTTGCTTATATGTGTGTGGGTCTGTGATGTGTGTGGCTTTGTCCCGGAGTGAGGCGAGGAGGGCGTTGTCTTGAGTGGTGAAGTGGGCGCGGATTGTGGAGGCGATAGGGTTGGTGAGGGAGAGTGGAGGGATGTTGTGGAATAGGGTGCCCGCATCGCGCTGAGCTCTGACTAAGCATTTGAGTGTGGGTGGGGTGTAACAGGTTGACATGATGGATTCCGAGGGCCAGTGGGAGTACGTGGTGGATAAGGTGCGGATGTGTGCGCGGGCCATGTGGCCTCTATAGCCTGAGTTGTTCATGATTTTATGTAGGTGGCAAACTGTGAGTTGTGCTGCGTGGGCTTTGAGGGAGGGGAGGCCGTATCCTAGGTCGGAGGTAGGGCGGTGGAGGGCGGTGCGGGGAAGGTTACGTACCGAGGAGACGGCGGAGCGGAGTGCGCGGCAGATTTGTCCTTCGAGTGTGTCGAGTTGGGAGTCGGTGAAGAGGCCGAGCTGGAGGGTGAAATGTTTGCCGATGAGAAGTCCACGGATGACCCTGATTCTGCGGGATTGTGTTAGTGGGGAGGTGGAAAGGGTGGTGATGAGGGATGCAGTGGTACGTTTTAGTTCGTGCCAGTGTTTGGTGAAGGTGAGGGAGGTGTTCAGTTCTACCCCTAGGACGCGGTATGTGTCCGTGGGACCAATGGAGGGAATGGGGGCCGGGGTGGAGTTGAGGGTGATGAACTGAGTTTGCAGGCGGGATGCGAGGAGGGTAGTGTTGGCGAGGGAGAGGGCGTTGCCTGTGCGCCAGAGGGCGCCGGTGATGCAGCATTTGCGGATGTTGACGGTCATGCCCGTGTAGGCGCTGAAGAGGGAGAGTTTCCTGAGCTGGATGGTCATGTTGGGGGTCGAGCCCGTGGCGAGGCTGAGGTCGTCAGCGAAGCCATGTCCTGGGTATGTGGCTGTAGGTTCTGTGGGGTCGACGTTAGTGGCGGGGGGGCCTGGGCGGTAGCCCCGGCTTCCCACCGTGAGCCAGCGGAGGAAGGGTTCGAGG
>JAPMLY010001909.1:0-78988 GCA_026401115.1 Tetraselmis chui | reverse complement strand
GACGGCGATGTTGCAGTCCTGCCCACAACCGTGTACTTCACGCTGCGCTTCCCGACCGCCATCCGCCTTGAGAGCGGGTCCATTGCCAAGAGCATCCAAATCGAGCGCGTATGCTGCAGGATGATTCCGGACATCGCCTTCACGGACTTCTTCGCGCAAGGCGCAACTTTCTCGCGAGACAAGACGTACGTGCTAGATTTACGCCCGCCAAACGCCAGTGCCAAAAACCTTTCGAGCGTGGTCGTCGCTATGAGCCGCGTTCGCACCTTCGACGCCTTGACCCTCTTGCTGCCCCTTTGGCCCCGCGGCGCTGACAAAGTCGCGCGGGAAAAAGCAAAAGAAAGCCTGCGCAGAGCTTGGCAGCCCGACGCGGACGTGACCGCGACGGACCACATGTTCCGTGCCGAGTACACCGCCACCCTGTTAGCACTAGCATCCCGTTGCCTAGTGCTTATGTACAAGGTAGCTATTTGTCATCCTAGTACTTAGTGTTACTCTATTAGCGGTACTCTATTCCCTATTAGTGGCAGTCGGCCGGCGCTTGCCGGTGCCTTCGCCGGCCCCCATCTCTCTCTTCCCACTTCTCTAGTCACCACAGCCGGCCCCCTTGTGGGGCCGGCACGACCTCCGTGTGACTATCCGTTCCCAACTCTAATAGGTTATGGGCCCTCCACCAAGTTACACTAGAGAAGAGCGTGTATAAAGCGCTCGGCGCCACGCTAGTCCTTCCTACTCCCACGTAGAAAAGAGTAAAGCGTGTGTAAAGCGCTCGGCGCCACGCTAGTAATTCATCGTCCCACCGACACCACGCTTCGCCTTCGAGCTGGTTGTCGGCGACTGTCCTACCATATCCAACGGGAGAAGAGCGTGTGTAAAGCGCCCGGCGCCACGCTCACCCCACCCAGTTTTCAGTCTCACCTAGCCTTCAACCTACCGATGCTCTCGACCGAATCTGGTTGTTTAAAACCGACCCGCGAAAATTCGGCCCGTGCGTACTTAAATTAGTACTGTTATTGTTTTTTCCCGAGGCAACGCCGCAACGCTCACCTAATTTAGCGGGGAGCTTACTTTTACCACGGCGAAAGGGGGGAGTCAACACGAGCAGCGCCCGTCTATCCTTTTGCGTGTTTACATGCTCCTTACAACCCTGTTGGCTTTGCTTCTTCCTCGCCGGTCGCCCTCATGCGTCGGCGAATTCGCCCGTGGACAGTTTTTCCCGCTACATGTCAGAATAGTACATTCCGCAGTACATTTGGAACCGCTTTATATCGGCAACTCGCCGGTAGCGGCACATTCGTGTGAGCGCATGTCGCTACACCTACCCGGCCCGAGACACCGGCTACAAGTACTACACCTTCGACCAAGATGGCACCTTCCTCGACGCAAGCTAGGACGACGTCAAGACCTCGGCTACCTTGAGGGGGGGTGTTAGCACTAGCATCCCGTTGCCTAGTGCTTATGTACAAGGTAGCTATTTGTCATCCTATTTCTTAGTGTTATGCTATTAGCGGTACTCTATTCCCAATTAGTGGCAGTCGGCCGGCCCTTGCCGGTGCCTTCGCCGGCCGCTATCTCTCTCTTCCCACTTCTCTAGTCACCACAGCCGGCCCCCTTGTGGGGCCGGCACGACCTCCGTGTGACTATCCGTTCCCAACTCTAACACACCCTCCTGCGCCTCGCAGCCGACACACATACCACCGCCCCGGTCGCGCTCGCCGACGCGCTTCTGCGGAGCCTTGACAACGACAATCCACCAACATACGACGATGGGCTGCAATATCGCCTTTCCCCGCCGGAGGCTCCTCACTTCGCCAACGACGCGCACGGCCACCATCGGCCGCCATTTCCGCCGTCACAACCTCGCAAACGCCGGGCCCAGCCAACATCGACATCTACCACCCGAGTGGTCCGACGCCTTCCGACGCCGCCGCCGACAACCTGCTCGCAGACCCCGTCTCCAACGCTACGGGGACGCGACGCCTTTCTCCAAGACAACAACCTACGAATTGTAGACGTCCCGGCCGACGGGTCGTGCGGCTTCACTGTGGTGGCTGAACCAGCTCCGAACTCTCGCGACCACGCAGCTCCTCCACAATAGCGACGTCAAGCAGCTTTACTCCAAGGAGTTCTTGTTCCTCGAAGGCACTACTGACCTAGAGGACGAGATTCAAGATATGCTACGGGGCACTCTCAATGAGGAACCACCCTCTCCCGGCACCATCATGCCCGTAAGCTCGTGGATGCTCTATTCCACCCTTATGCTATTCGCCATCGCTTTCGAACGGCCATTCATTCTGCTTCTCGACAACGCGGAGTACCCGTGCTTCGAGTTCTTCTGCCACCATCGCGGCGAGTGCAACCTCGACACCGCTACCGCACTGGACGCAAAGCATGCGACTATGGAAGACCAACGATTCCATCTGAAGGAAGAGCACCCCATTACCTCACCACCCATCGATGAGACGGCATACGGTAAGGACCCCGCTACGGCACTCACCCACTACCAAGCGTGCGTGCCGTCGTGATTCTTGAGCTCTCGTCCCAAGCATTCATTTACCCGAGGATTGACACTTTCATCATATCATATTATATGTATGAATTAACTAACGATCACACATTCGAACTTTTATGTAAACAATATTTGATTCCAGGCAAATATCACATCCGGACCCAATCCCATCTCATGCATCGCCGCCCACGTCCCCGTCACTCGCATCAACCATTTCATCATCCGTGGATCCCCCACCTCCCATGCATATCATTCTTGCCTCTCCCTTCCAATCGTTTTTGTAAGCAACAGTCCCATGCGACCCTACAGGGGAACTCCGCGCTCCGCACCCCCCGCGCGCGCGAAGGCGCGCGCCCTGCAGTCACTGAACCGCCAGCAAGATCAAGTAAATATCAAATTTGCAGCCGCTCCTCGCAAGCACCAATAATTGCCCTCACTCCTTGCACATCACCCACCAAATAACGCCCCCCGTTGACAATCGGGTCCGCGCACCGACGGAACTGCGCACCCCTTGGAATGGGGCGAAACAGAAATCCGCCGCCGAAGCAAAGGGCGCCTCGGCGTCGCTCTACAGCGCGTTTTGCCGCGCAGTGCGGCGCAGTTGCAGTACTGTGCGCCGCGGTAGCCTGGGGCGTGTGGCGAGGTGTCAAGGCGGCTAGCAGAGACAGTTGTGCGCACGCAGCCCTTTTCGCGCCGATGTTTCAGCGTTCATGCGCTCATCTTGTCTTGCGTTCGTGCGACAGAGAAAGCCTCTTACCTCTTTTGCTGCGTTTTTTTGTTTGTTTTGCGCGCCCTTTCTGGCTGTGCGCAGCGTTGTTTCAGGGCGGTTGGGCAAAAGAGTACGCGATGGACGATCTTAGACAAGGGCTCTCCGGCTTCTCCATCATCCATGACAATGCGCTCCGGGTGAGGGCGGCGTCGTCGTCGCAATGCGGGTTGCGACTCAGCAGGTTGCACTGCGTAGCGGCTGAGCCTGACCCGCGACTCGCTGCGCAGGGGCTGGAGCTGCTACACGCCGAAGGCTGGAAGAGCTTCGAGGAGCGCTGGGAAAGTGTGGGCGAGGCGGGGCGTATCGAATACCTCCAGGTTGGTGACGAGCTACATGAACGCGCCTTCGCGCTGAATTTCCCTTTCTACCAGCCACAACCGCAGCACCAGCTGACGGGACCTCCCTGCACCCGCGCGAGGCTGCTTATACATATATAGTTATGGTGGTCTGACTGCATGGCATGTATGTGACTGGTGTTGTCGCCAGAAAGCAAGACAGAGAGTGCGCATGGACCCACTCTTTCGGAAGAATTTGGGCACTAAAAGGTCCCCCTTCCCTGCCAATATCGTCTCCTCTGTGTCATTGCGAAAGAAGTGCAAAAACAGATGTCATAATTCACAGTTACGGTTCATATTTCAGGAATTGCAACTTATTCAGTGTTACAAAGTATGATTCCTACCTTAGTTTATTCCATTGTACTTCTTCTCCCACTGCAGTGCCTCCTACCTTCCTCTCTCTCCTCACTCTCTCTGCCCCTGCAAGTCGTCTACTGAGGATCTTTCACTTGTTCCCTGTCCCCCTCCCACTACCCCTACTTCCCACATTCCCTCCCACCGCCACCCTTCCCCTCCACCCCCCACAGTCTCCCCTCCCATTGCCTCTCTTCGCTCTCATCACCCTCTATTGCGATCCTCCACCAGCTACGGTATCCCGCTTACAATGCCACCCGACTTCCTCCGGGCAGGTCTCACCCCGTTAACATTGCCCGCTATTCTCTTTTCTTGATAATTTGCTTTACCTCGACTGCACATTGCCTCCGTCTCCTCCTTTTCCCGCCTTAACCCTGTCATCCTCGTTGCCGTTTCGCTTAAACTCGTGCCACAATCCGCCACACCTCGGCAGGTATGGCTTGAAGCAGATGCAAGTCATGGGGCGGGAATTCTTTGCCACAGAGTCATTGGCAACTGAGAAACAAGCATTGCAGCGGCTATTCGGGCTGCTACTGCTGAGAGAGGTCCGCACCACCCCCCGTCGCAGTAGATTTAGGGAGTGGGTGAAGGAGAAGGGGGGGGGGGCTCTCATTGGCGGCTGGTGTTTCGCTCTACAGGAAAATAATGGCTACATGGACTCGGAGGTTGAAGGCTTGATGCTGAGACAGATGATCGACGACCAGCCGGAGTTCCAGAGCGCGGAACTGATGATAAGGCTCGGGATGCGCAGTGTGCTGCTGACCAAGAGCATGCTGCTGCTCGCCGCGGAAGTGCTGGGCGATGTTGAGGGGTATGAGGAGATAATCACGGAACTCATCTCTGCCGGCTATGTGCCCATGCCGAGCTAGAGCCCACGCCAAGTCACCAACCCACCCCCTCCCCCTTTTTACGTATGTACAGTTATTTGCACTCCCCTCTCCCCCCTCTCCCTAGTTTTGCGACGTTGATACCACTCGCCGTTGTGGTACCGAGCTGTTGCCACATGTGCACCGCGCATTCGCGTGAAATTTGGCGATGCGCTGGAATCAATAGATACTTTTAAACGTGATTCGAAAACCAACAGCGTAACGACAGTGCTGGTATCTTGGCGCCTCATGCCACCGCCCAGCTCCCGGGTCGCATCACCATCCCCGCAACCAGCTTCCGCTTCAGCTCGTCCGCGGGTATCTCATTCCGTGGCGCCGTCACGTTGGGCGGCATGTAGACGAGCGGCGAGTCGTAGTGCTGCGTCATCGCGGGGAAATCGTAGTAGAAGGTGATTGTAGGCACCGCCTCCTCCCCCCCTGCACCGGCAGTCGGCGACACGTACAGTGAACGGACAGTGATCAAAACGGACGAGCACGGGGCATGGAAGGTGAGAGAAGTTTCCCCGCTACCTGGGATGACACCCTGTATCCCCAGATCAGCCAGCGTGGTTCCGTCGTTCTCTTCTTCGATGAGGTGCTCCGGGTGGGCCTGCCATCACGGAAGTATCACATCCGCTAATACGTGTAACTCGTTTCTTTAGATCCGAAAAAATAAAAGTATCCGTTCAGAATGTGGCGACGGAAAGTTGGAGGGGACGCACGAAATTTTTGTAGAGTGTTACGGAGGATACGGCGCCGCCGTGGCGCTGTCGCACCGCATTTTTAATTGCACCTAACGTTATTGCGTGTGTCGGCACTGACGGCCATTCAAAGTTGAGGTGCACGAGGTCGGTGTTGCAAATTCTGCGCAAAGGAGGGTTGGGTAGTGAAATGGTGTCAGTCAGACAGAAACTGTTATTTGCGGCGGAAGAACGACGGGACCGCAACGCGCGAAGAGATGCGCAGCCAACCTGCAATTGATGGATTGCGCCTGCTCTGAAAGTGACAGCGAAGCTTGCTCACTCAGCAGATCTCCCAACGGTGCTGAGTCAAAGTCTGAGGGCGGAAACTTGGTGCCGCCCTTTCTGCGACCCCCCTTTCTTAGCACACGACGCTTGCCTGGCATAACGGCAGTTGCCTAAAAATACCGACAGCACTTCTTTAGCGATGCTGTTTTGGGGGACTACTTGACGGGGCGCGTTTATTGTCAATCGCCCTGCCCTCGCTAGTATGGCGTGTGTGTGTCTAGTGAGGAGCAACCAACACATGCGGAGGTCGAGTCTATCGTAGCACCAGCACGACATGCGATGGGGATGTTGACAGGGTACGCGGAGATGACGTCAGCGGCGGTGACGGGAAAAAAACGGAACGCCAAGCAGATGTTCGAATTAAACTCGGTACTGATTGAGGATTTCCGCCAATTTAATCGTTTTGGCCGGCTGTACACGGATTTTAATCAATCCGACGGTAGGTTCTGTGCGTGTGTGTGTAGCATATATTTATTATTTATTTATGATCTGCCTCGCGCGTGGACGCGACGCAGGGTTTCGCGGACCGCCGTTTATTCTTGGCCGACAATGATGATAGCGACGATAATCGCTCGCTAGCTCTTCTGGATGAGAATGCCGCCTCAGATGAGCGCCTAATCGTGCCACACCAGTGCCAGCGTTGGTGCCACCCCTAGGTTAGCAGGTAATATCGCCAGATCCAGCCATCTTATTCAGGAGCAAGCGGCGGGCGTGCCGCGGAAGTCTCGAACCATAAACGGCCCTGCTCGTATTGAACTAGCACGTGGGGGGTACGAACTACGGCGGACTTCGGAGCACACGGCAGCTGTTCGTCGGCTGAGGGGAGCGGAGTTCCCACTCAAGTTCCAGCTTTACCTCTTTTGATGACACCGGCTGGGCGCGCCGACCGAAATATCCGTGCACCAGGTAGAAGGAACAATTATGAATCTCTCGTGGATCAACAAATTTTGTCGAGCATGAATGACGTTGGGGCAGTGAGCATCAGTGGTACTGCGTTTCAACAACGACTTGACGTGGATGTCGACGAGGAGGCGCCACCTTTGACGGCGCAGGTAGCCGCCGTTACCTCCGTTCCTGAGCGCAAGGCACTGGTCTTTCAATTTCTGCGCCCCGCTGGCATAATATGGCGGGCAGGGATCCCTTGCTGCGTCCTATCCGCTTTCTTCTTCTCGGTAAATGCGATTCTCGTGAAGTGCGTACGCGAATTGTCGATCTTTGAAGTCGCCTTCGTGCGCTCTCTGCTCGCCATCAGCATCACCTCGGGCCTGGTAAGACCACGACCTGCTCACCTGCTGTCTACCGTTAACCTCCATACTCATTCGACTACTGGAAAATCGTAAAACCACCCCTACTCGAAGGGATTGGATGGGCTGCAATCATGCTTTTTTTTTTCTGCTCTGAGATTATCACTAACTGAGACTATAGCGGGCGACGACGAAGACCCTTTACGTACTGCGTGGCTCGATGTCTAACTCAGCAACAACTTGATCAAGCTGGCCGCTATCACGCCACATACTCAAATATGACGCGCTTGCTGGTGCCTGTGATGCACGTCGGCGAGCAACCTTGCAATTATTTTACCTGCTTCGTTATTTACAATTAATTAGTAATTACCCCTGCACTTAATTTGCCGGCTTGGTCGGTGTGACTCATCGCATCCTTGATGATATTCACAGGCGCGGAACGAAGTCTGGTCGCGTAGGTTCACTTTATCGCCCTGCTTACGGCCGTGGTCATTATTTATAAAGTGAGCTTAGTTATTAGTCGCGCAACAAATCGCGACATCGTATGCCAATAGTGAAGTACTCCCGGCTATTCCCACTGCCTCCCAGCTAGAGCATCAATAAAAAGATATATATGGACACAATAAACTATGGCCCAGTATATAAAATATCTATCACCATCATCCGATCTACCATGCCGTGTCTTCAGAAACCCGAACATGCGACCGCGTTCGTTCCTGTGTGACAGCGGCCGAGTCGAACGGACAGGTCCGTTGTAAATGGCTGACTTCGACTCCATCTATCTAGAAACCGAAGGTCCCAAATACGCAAGGACTAACGCCCGGCTCCGCTGCTACTTGATGATTGTTTCGTCATTATCAGATGTACGTCAACGACCTCCACTCGCTGTACGCGGACCCCCGAAACTTGCCCCTCCTAATGGGACGCGGCCTGATGGGCAGCACCGCGGTGCTGCTCTCCTATGTGGGCATACAAAACATACCTCTCGCGGACGCGCAGACGATATTTTTCCTTTACCCGGCTGCGACCGCGCTGATGGCATTTTTCCTGTTGCGCGAGCGTCTGGGGTTGATTCAGGTTGTGGGCGTGGTAGCTAGTGTGGCAGGGGTGGTCATCATAGCACAACCGCCGATGTTGTTTGGGGACAGCTTCGCATGGGAAGTGGGTCGGGGCTTTACGATGACGTGTCTGGTGGCCGCTGCGCTGATGTCGGCCACTTCTATAGCGATCATTCGGAAGCTTGGAAATGCTGAAAACTCAATTGTGACTGCGATGTGGTTTCACCTCACCGCCCTCTCAGTCAGCGTACCTGCTCTCGCGGTCGGCTGGCCAAAGGTGAGCCCCGCTCCCTCTTTCCCATTATAAATACGAGCGACCTTCCGTAGCTACCATCGATATTTTGCCTCAGGAGAACAATGTTTTTTCTTATGACAGCTTTGATCGGTTGTTGGTATGTAAATAATCAAATTAATGGTATTGGTATTGGTATTCTGAATATGTCCGGTCAGACACAACAGTACAGTTTTTACATTTTCTCTCTAGAGTTGTTGTCCTTGTTGTCCAATATTAGGCTACCAATGCAAGGATGAATGGCATTATGTCGTCGTTCCCTTGAGTCTTATGAAAGTGGGGCTTGTTAACGGTTATTTCCGCAATGTGCTTTTAGTGTTTTAATGCGGTTATTGCTATTTGTGATTGAATCGGGTTATTTAGGAATTTACAAAAAATCGAGAGTTTTATATTCTTCGTACGGTAGAGAAGAAATTTCTGATGCTGAAGAATTTGCGGCATAGTATGAATCTATTTTTAATAAATTTGTTCTTCTAGAGAAAAGGAAATGCGCAAGCAGACGAATATGAATTGCAAAAATATATATGAGCCCGCCAAATGATTTAATTTCAGTATTTCAAAATATATAATATGGCCTGGCGGACATTGCCTGCAATTTTTGCATTCATTTTAATGCCGTTTCTTCTCGTACACCAGTGCATTCCTTTCTTATCTATGTTGATATTGAACTGACGAGCTGCTTCCCGCGGGCTGTAGTTCCCGCAATGGAATCTCAATAGCTTCGAGTGCGCATGTCTGCTAGGAATCGGGCTCACCGGCTTCGCTGCGCAGCTGCTCTTCAACCGCGGCATTCAACTCACCTCGGGCGCCACCGCCGCCTGCATCTCCAGCCTACAGGTAAAGCAATTTGATCCCCACCCCCCTCCACATCCCCCTCCCCTCCTTCGTTTTACACTGTAAATGCATTTCATAAATGAAACCGAGTGTTATTGTAATGAAGTACTTTCTGCTCCAAACCACAGCAATCTTCTTTGCTTTGCAATATATTCTTCTCTATTTTTTTTTCATACGGCCTTCAATTCGTAAATTGTACCGTACGGGGTTTTGAGTTGCGGGAGAATGTTGGTGCAGGTCCCGCTGGCATACCAATGGGGAATCGTGATCTTTCGCGAAATGCCGACAATGCTCGGCACTGCGGGTTCCGTCGTCGTCGTATGTGGCCTCATCGCAGTAAATATGGGGTCGACGTGCGCGGTGAGTAGCCCGGGACCTGCCAACTGCCCTGTGCAGCAAATCAAGCAAGCCACAGCATTTGGGGCTAATAAAGAGGCAAACGTGAAACTGGCCACCGCCGACGTCCGCAGCGGCGACGACGCTAACTTCATCACAAGTTACGCTACTCATGCGGTTGTGGATGAAGAGACCAGCAGACAGGCTTGCTAAGTGCTCATTGTTGATTCGAGTCAAGCCGCGGTGGTGGGGTCAATCACAATAAGGAAGCCCGAACGGCAATAGCCCAACTAGCGGTATATGGGAGTCTTTCCCCTTTCCCCTTCCAGCAATGTACTGTTTTCACCCATGCAAGTAACCTCGTCTACCGGGTCGCACGCAATTCGGAAGATCCGCGCGGCTGCTTTGTGAATGTTAATGTATGCTGCAATTGATGTTGACTCTGTGCGTCGGCAACGTTGATTTTGGGTTATCGTCACTTTCCGGTTATTTATACCTTTTTTTTTCAAAGTGACGGCGTGTCAATTACGAATTATTTGTGCGGCATTTGGGGAAATGTACATCATTTGTCATCGTGAATAAGTCTACTGCGTTCCTCCCCAAAAACCCTGTTACTAGTAAGCATGGCTTTTCGTGGGGGGCGGTTGTTTCGCATGAAAGGGTTCTAGGGTGCAACTGTAGTCAAAGCCATTGAAAGGGCAGATATAAGTATGTCTCCCCGCTTCAAATGCGCCCGTACCGAGCCCGCCGTCCAATATCGAAATGCGACCCCCGCCTCCTTATCGAGAGAGTATATGAGGGCGCGGGGCCGCGAAATATACTATCGAGCGGGCTGAGCGCGAGATCTTGACGTCGCTGAGTAGACATGTCCTTTGTAAGCCCTCCGTACATGGATTTTTGACAACCATTCTCACGCAGATTGCGACTCTCACCAATCCCCGCATAGACGCGATTGGCTTGGTACGGCTACATGGCTACCCGAGCCCATCACGAGGATGTGGGGGTGGTGTCGATGGGCATGTGGACGAAGCATCCGCTAGGGCCGCCGCCACTCGTCGCAATGTCAATAGCCCCACGAATGCCGTTTTTCGACCTTCTTCCGGTTTCAAGAGAATCTGAGAATGCCTCCTCAAATTTCTTTTCACGCCCGTCGCTATGATGTACAAGCTTCCAAGACCAATAACACGCGATATGCGGTACTTGGGAGAGCTAGCGGTCGGCCCCTAAAGTCGAATAGGTTCCCTCGCCGATCGAAACACTTTTGTATGTATCAAAAATAGAATTTCAATTCGACGAAACAACATGCCTCATCACAACCGGGGTAACTAGGGACCCACGAACGGTTTTCCACATCCTCAACTTGGCTTTCATCGCAACATCTTATGACTCAAAGGCAGCCCGCATGGCCCAAACCGAAGCCAAGACGTACAAACCGTAAACGAGGCAAGAGTGAAGTAGAGGAGTACGGGCGAGTGCTGCCGGCGCAAAGGCGGCTACCCCGTCGCCACTCACCTCCACTCTCTCGTGGGGGGAGCTTGTAACCTTGTAGCCGTGCCAGGCCACGCACGGTAAGGGGGCTAGGCGGGGTGAGCCGACATCCGCGATCCGCGGGATCGGCAATTGTTGGGAAAGCCATGTACGGAGGGCTTTTCAAAGTAATAGATGTACGCATAGGCGCCAAGATCTCACGCTCGGGGCATCCGATATTCAGTTTCGCCGCCATGGACTTTTCGATACTCCGCCTAGTAGGTCGGTGTCTTGGGGAATGCAGCGGCAGGGAAAGTACGGGTAGATCCGTAACCGGGAGGGGGGGGGGGCGGTGCGTTGGAGTTGGCGGCGGAATACCGTGAAGCAACGCCATACCATGGCGCTCGCAGGCAACCCGCCGAAGACTTGCCTGCCATGGGGGTGGATCAGGCGAAAATCCGCCCGGAGGAGAGCTACAATTACAGGAACGGCACGATTTGGTGGAGGCGATACTAGGGATCTTCCGCCGCCGGATAGCCATGTACGGAGGGTTTTCCATAAATATCCGTATCCCGCGGCCCGAAGAGGGATTTGGCCACGGTAGCCATGCCTTACCCCTTACCGACTCCCACCATGAAATGGCGGACTTGCAAACCGAGGGTGCTTGCCCGGGACAGCACGGAGGCACGTACGCCGAAAGAGACTGCCCCCTCGACGTGCGCGGCGGAGGGGGGGGGGGGGGGGGTAGGTTGTGTACGTGGCTGCGTACCCCATTGGACCCGGTTACCAGACATAGCAAGCCGAGGGATATGTGTAACAAGTATTGTCCTATAACAATACATTACATGACATTGAACATGCACTCGTTGCTAATTTGATTCGTAATTTTCCATCGCAAGAACGTACCGCGGTTACGTCGCCACTGTAATTTAGCTCGATTGCACTAGAAATTATATTGTTTTACAACAAGTAACGATGCATCAGTTGTTGTCCCACGGCGTACAAAATACTGCTATCTTGGACTTAGGGGTAGGGTTTTGCGCCAAGGGGTCTCCTTCTCCGTCCCTTTCCGTCGCAGTAACAACATAATAATGAATCATACCGGGAGAGACAATGAAATGAAAATGTATTGCAACAATATCGACAAACTCGACCGATTGTTGTCAAACGGCCATCAATACTCTGCCATCTAGGACACCTAGGAGAATGATTGGCCCGGGTACTCTGCGATCATGTACACCTATCGGTACACCTATTTGCGATGTGTACCGTCGTTCCTCAAGGGTTAAAAACTGCAAGCAACCACAATAATTGCCACAGTCACCCCGCCTAAGCATTGACAACCGTAATAATTTTGTAATCATATCTACCAAAAGTCCACTTCTCGAGAATGCAAAATAAAGATGCTACTCGACCTTCGCGATGCACGGTCCACTCTCACCGAACCGGGGTGCCGACCGGGCTAGGCCTATTAACGGTCAAGAGGGTCGACGGGCTAGCCTAGTCTAGCTCCCGCGTGACTTCGGTCTTGCCGGAGAAAAGAGGGGAAAGGCTATCGAAGAATCCCTCCTCACGCGGGCACTCGTCGATCTCGCCGTCGCATCCCGTAAGCCCAGCCCCAAGGTCGTAGCCGCTCCTCCCGTCGCGACTTTTCCTCCTAGTCGAGGTCCCCCGTCACCTCGAGGACATGTGAGGGGGACCAAGACTACCACACCGAAAAAGCTAGCGCTCCTGCCGACGCGCTGAAAAAGCTCCCAGCCATTTCCCCGGATTTTTCTTGTTTGGTACCTTGGTACATGTCTGGAAAACTATCCAGCGGCCGTGTTCTCCACCCACCGATCGCGCGTACGTCGAGCACCCTTGTTTCTAGTACGAGCCTCCGCGTTGACCCGGGCTCGCACTCTCTAGTACTAGGTGTGCTTGTCGATAGTAGGTAGTTTTGGGGTAGGGCATTGTCACCGTTGCTAGATCATGCGAGCCGCAGGGTTACGGACATTATCGAAAAGCCCTCCGTACTAGGTTTTCCGGCGGCTGATCCTGAGGATTATTGCCGTCATACAGCGCCGCTCCTCCCGTCGCGACTGTTCTCCTCGTTGCTAGTGTCATGTTGCCCCCCTTTGGGTCGGCTCGACCGCATTAGGCTAGTCGATTGGCAGCGAGCGCCCTTCCCCGGCCCCCTTTTCGGCTATCCGCCGCAAGCTCACCTACCGTTGACCCGCCCGTATCCTCCTCGCCATTAAGGTTTCACACATTCTGCCCCCTCCTCCTTATCGGGAGAGCATATGAGAGTATTAGGTCACGAAAAATTATGTCGGGCAACCCGAGCGGGAGATCTTAGCGCTAATTTATGGCTGCCATATTATGACTTCCAGAACCCAAAACGTGCATGGCTTCCCGACAATTGTTGCGGATCGATCGCGCGAATCGCAGCTGCCGGAACCTTGTTTAGACCCTTACGTGGCAAGCATGGCACGGCTACATGGTTACTAGCGCCCACCGCGTGGAGGTAGAGGTAGGTACCGACGGGCAAGTGAGCGCACCCGCACTCGGGGCCGCCGCCGGCTGGCGCCCCGGGACAAACTATGTCTATCACCGCAATAAGGCTATAAGAAATACTTGTCGCTATTTCTATGCTGCGCGGGCCGCTCCCGCCGCCCGAGGGCGCTTATCATCCTATCGTATCAGCATGAGCTGATCGAGTCGGGCATGCATGACTTAGGCTCATGTGCGACTCCGGTCGTGCGAGAGCTGGGGGGGGGGCATGCGAAATACCCCTCGCACCGCTCGTCGAAGGCCCCGACTTGATCCACGCACACCCTCGCATGAGTTAATGCCCGCCCGTCCCGTCGCAGCCCTCCTCCTTTTGCCTAGGCTTCCCCCTCCCTTCGGGGTTGGGGGCAGAAAACCATAGCCACAATTGGTTGCCGTTTGTCGCTCCTCCCGTCGAGCTTGTCCAGTCCATGTCGGCTGCGAGCTGTTTTTGGCACCGGTTGATCCGTACAATACCGCCCGTACCCTCTCCTTGTGACTTACGTTGCAAAGGGGCCGCCTATATGGGCGGTGTGCTTTCGCGGTAACCCTAGTACGACACTTGAGGCACTCATGTCGATGGTGGGCACCGACGAGGGGAGAGGTTGGGTGGGACAGTCATATTGGGGCTCCGACCTCAAAGGTGCCGGGTGCGGACGTTTTAGCCAAAACCTCCGAACATGGTTTTTCTAGCGGCGGATGATCTAAGATAAGCGCCGCCACATCGTGCCGCTCCTCTCGCCGCGACTGTCCTCTTCGGTGATGATGTCTAGTTAAACCCCTTGAGATGGATATACTCGACCTCAAGAGCGTTGGTCGACGTCGAGCGAGCGCCCTACCTTGGTGCGTCTTCCTGGTTGTCCACCGCTGATTTGCCCGTACTCTCCTCGCCAAATAAATTCACGTGCACCGCCCTCGCCTCCGTATCGAGAAAGTGTCTGTGTGTATTCAGTCTCGAAAAAACTTCTTCGACTGGCCGAGCGGGAGATCTTAGTGATGGAGTACGGATATTATAATTTACAAAACTCTCCGAACATGGCTTCCCGACATCTGCAGATTACGCGGATCACAGCTGCCGGTCCTCCTTTGGCCTCCTACCGTACCATGCATGGCACGGATATAGGGTTACCAACGCCCACCGCGTGGAGGTATGGGTAGGTGCCAACGGGCATGCGAGCGCCACCCCCTCCGGGGCCGCCACCACTTGATGGTACTATACATTAATGTTCTACAAATACCCCATGGTACGTACAATACGCGCATTTAATCTGATATGCTACACGACGCACTCGTTTGATTCCCCGAGACAGACAAGCTACGTCGCTAGTCTATTCACACGGTTAAAAGATCCCTAGCACATGACACTAGGACCACGCGAGAGCATGTGAGAGCTAGCTAGGGTAGCTAGGCTAGTGCAATGGAGGGAGGTGACAAACACAAATAACCAATCTTTATTTGAGTTCATTCTACAATTAAACACTAAATATCCAGACATCTTCCATCTCTCTCCATTTGCGCACTCCCACTTGCAGTGACAACATCAACAAGCAAGCATTGATTTGTGTTAGTAGTTAGCTTTCAGATATAAACCGCCACAAATGAGGGCGGAAGACACTACGGCGCGGAGGCATGCGCGTTGGCCTTCCCAATATGGGTGTCTTAGTTCCCCCCACATGCCCCCGAGTAGATGGGGGACCTCGACACTGAGGATCGATGCGCCAAGAAGAGCGGCGACGACTCTCGATGTGGTGATTGGGACAACGGCGGGATCAACGACCGCATGCGCGACTAGGAGTTTTCTGCTGGCAACGTTCTCCTCTCCTCTCCGTTGGGACCGGAGTATTGTACGAAGAAGAGAGATAAGGTTAGTCCACCTTCGACTCGATTATTGACATGCCTCGGATGGTCAGCGCCTCGTCTCGGCGGGAGCAGGCCGAGAACGTGAGAGTCTTGCGACAGATTTATTTTGCATTTTAGACGAGTAAATATATTAATGCTTATTTATTTTCCGAAATTCATAATGATGCTTATGCTTAGGCGGGGGGAATGGGGAGGGGTGGGAGGGGAGGGTGTTATTTTGTTGTGGATTAATCATATTGTAGAGCCCTTAAGGCACAACGGCATGTCTTGCATTAGTGCATGTCGCTATGTGTGCATGGGCGAAGAGTACACGGTCTTACCCTAAGCGCAAAACTCTTCACGAGAGGGGGGGGGGTGATCGTCAAGGGGGGCGAGAGACACCATCTAGTCTCGTTGGCTAGAATTGTTGCAAAAAACGAACTCAGAGGAGTCGGCGGGTAAAATGTAGTCCACAGGTAAGACAAACAGAAAGACGAACCGGAAAGGGCTGCCCGTGTCGTACGTTCTTACGCACGCAGTGCTCGGCAACACATTCATGTAAGGGAGCTAACTTAACAAATGTCCCGTCGTAGATAGGCGGATCATCCGAAGCAGAAAATTCAATGGCGCCGTACAAAAATAAGTCTCGGAAGTATCGCTTTACTCGCTATGGTTGCTCTAAGCGAGCCTTGCCTGGTGCATCTCTTTGATTGACGCGCAACAACGGTCTTACATATTTTCTTGTCCTGTGTTTTTGTTTTGTATCTCTTTCTTGTAATTATTTTCGCGTAAATTGTTGTCCAAGACTATGTGACTATTTGGCTCGATGCGGCGGAGATGCTTCGGTCCACACCGCTCACTCTTGGTTACTGACGGCCCTTGCGGAAAACATCTTCGAGGTTCGTGGCGCACTCGGGGTTGGCGTCGAGGTTCTCACATATCCCACGATGTTAGTTCAAGTCCCCAACGGCAACGACGGTCTCCCCGCGGATGTGGGTGTCTTGCACTATCACGGCATCCGAGGCTCAAAACGTGCCCTTGATGCCGTGGTTTTCGGTTTGTTCGGCGTTTCTAGCCCCCCCGTCACCCGAAGTCGCTCTCCGCCATGCCGAGAAGACCAAGTTCGAGAAGTACTCGGAGGGGGTGAGGAGTCGCCCCGACATCCGTTTCATTCCCTTTGCAGTCACGGAATTTGGTACTCTCGGCGGCCACGCCACGGCTTTCTTGACGGAGCTA
This sequence comes from Tetraselmis chui, assembly GCA_026401115.1. Classification (NCBI taxonomy): domain Eukaryota; kingdom Viridiplantae; phylum Chlorophyta; class Chlorodendrophyceae; order Chlorodendrales; family Chlorodendraceae; genus Tetraselmis; species Tetraselmis chui. The sequence goes on along the minus strand of JAPMLY010001909.1, from coordinate 62,292 downwards.
GCCAAGCACGCAGCCGCATCTAAAGGGATGCATGTGGTCAAGTTGTTGGCCTCCTGGCGTCGAGAGGTCTCTCTTGCCGTCCATGTTGCTCATGCGGACAATGTCTTGCGCAGTTTGTCCGCCGCTGCGGACGGCGTGGAGGCCGCTTCTTCCTCGGCTGGGATGCCTTCTCCTGCCACGGCGCTCTTCACCCACGCCATGGGCCGCAATCGTCCCCGTGCTTCCTCGGGCGGCGCGTGAGGCGCCGCTTGACGCCTCCACGTGTTGCATTCTCGGCGTGGCCTTGGAGTTTCCTTACCCCCGTCCTATACAGAGCGAAAAACCACGCGTGCCGCGTGGTCCTGTACGTTTTTTGTACGTAATGTTACAAATTACTCGTAGAAGTACGCCACGCGACCACGCGTGCCTTGCGTGACACGAAACGAGCTGTCACGGGCACGCAGAGGCCGTGTGACAGGCACGCGTGGTCTTTGCGTGCCCGCGTGGTCCTTGTGGCCCGGGATCTAGTGAAACCTTCCTCACCCAACCCCATGCCTCACCACCACAACCACCATTATTCCATGAAAATCACCACAAAATAAACGTTAAAATGTAAGGGTTGTAACTAGCTTCCCCTCTTTCACCCGTCGGTCGCCGATTTGGGGACGGACGGAAGTGATCGGTTGCCCGCGCGGCGGCGCCCATAGCTACGGTGCCGGGGCACCGGCCGGCGCCTACTCCCGACGCAATCTTTGGGAGTCTCGCCTAGGTTAACGGAAAATAATGAAAAAATGTCACAATGTGTGCTTCATGGGGATGCATGGGTAGATAGTTGGTGAATAATAATAATAAGGTTGTCGCTTGTTGAAAGTCATGTAGTAGAACGTGTGAGTGCAGGTGGGATGGCGCGCTCCCGTCGTTGAATTGACCGGTGCGCGCGAAGCAAGACAAGGTACGGGTATATATGGTTAGAGGCAAACGATGGCGCTACTAAAATGCTAGCGATAATGGTAGGATTCTTTCGCCATCGCTTGCCTCCGAGCCATCATGGCATACTAGCTAGTCGCTAGCGGTAGCTGCGCTGCTAGATCAGGTCAACATCATATGCGACCACGCGTGTTCGTGCCGCCGTGCCCACTTTGTCGTATAGGACGGCAAAATCGACACATTAGAAACTGTACTAGCACGACAAGAAACGTACAAAAATGACCACGCGGCACGCGTGGTTTTTCGCTCTGTATAGGACGGCCCTTAGTTTAGTTTTGCTAGATTTGTGCACAATGTAGTGCTTTCCTCTTGCCGTCCTTTGGATTCCGTGATCCTCTTGTCACTCTTGCCCTTTTGTTTCCCCTCCCACTTTCCGTGTCCGTGCTCATCTTGTTCTTCTTGTAACCAATTATATATAAGACTTTGTGAGGGCAGTATAATATGGTTGTGTGTTTTTGCTGTACAGGTGTAGTTTTTGCAGTACAGGCAGTAGTGTCTGTCGAACGCCGCCACGTAGTCGTCTGCATGTCGCTACCCGTACAGCTAGGTACGGGTAGTCGCTATGACCGCAGATTGAGGCGGATGCTGGATGAGTGGCGGCGGAATACAGGTACACGTACATGTACATCGAATAAACTCAATACATCCAGGTGAGGGCATAATAAGGATTGTGCTGGTGGCGTTCAAATAATCCTTCTTTAGCATAATAATCCTTAGTCTCGCGATGCTCTCTACCCTTTGTCACTATGTGCCTCTAGAGTTGTCAGTCCCGAACGAGCACAGACAAGGCGCACACTGCCCTTGCCCCCTTCCTGACTCGCCTCTTTCAGCTGCAAGTCGCACAGCAGCCGATATCGTACAAAGTTAGGCCGACGCCGATACATTTCCTGCTGTGACAGGCTTGAGCTGTAGTCGCAACGATGGCCGCTGTCCGGGTGGCGCTTCGCAACGTCGCCGCGCCACGCATTGCCCTCACGCGACGTCCGGGTCGAGCATTGCCAGCCGGCACGGTTGGGTCTCGGTCGGTGCGTGGTAGCGCAAGGGATTCCGCCCCGGCAAGTAGTAGCTCAGCTGGGCGAGGGATAGCATCGGGGCAGCGCAGGTCCGCAGTCATTGCGTCGGCGGCGGCGGAGGAGGGCTGGACCGTAGTGGGCGGCAATGGCGAGGACCAACTGCTGCGTAGCATCTCCGACATGGGCGAGCTCGTCATCCTTGTGGTCGACGGCACCAACCTGGTGAACGAGGTAATGCTGCTCACCCCCCATCTGCTGTTTTGCTTGCCTCTCGCTCTCGCGCCGCTCGCTGGCCCGTCCTGACGGCCGCCCACGCGCGCAGGCGATGAAGCGACACAAGTGCGCTCCCACCGCCGCCGTCGCACTAGGCCGCTCCCTCATTGGCGCGCTACTGATGGGGTCGTTCAAGAAAGACGGCGAGGTGACACAGGTGGGGCTCCACACCTTTCTCCGCCGCCACGCCACTTTCGACCGCCACCTGCCTCACTCTCCCCCTCGATCCCGACCCCATCACAGATCAGCCTCAGCGGCAGCGGCGACCTTGGCCGGATCCTCTGTATTGCAACGGCGGACGGAAAGGTTAAAGGGATGGTAACCAACCCCAACGCCAACCCCACAAAAGAGGACGGCTCCGTGGACGTCTCCACCGCGGTGGGTCCCGGTACGTGGCGCTTTATCCGTCTGCAGTCTCTCGCGACGTCGTTGATAAGATGTTTCACTGGCTCTGTATTTGGCGTGGCGCCTCACGCGCTGTCCGTGCTGGGCCTTCAGGTACTGTATCCGTGGTTCGCAGCCACCCCACGTGGCGCGAGCCTTATTCGGGGATGGTGCCCATCGCGAGTGGCGAAGTGGCGGAGGACTTGGCGCGGTACCTGTCTGACAGCGAGCAGCAACGGTGTGCTCTCGCAGCGGGGGTGACGCTCAACGCCGACGGCACCGTCGCCGCTGCGGGAGGCTACCTCATCCAGGCGCTCCCGCTCATCAGCGACGAGAGCGTCGCGCTGCTGGAACGCAACATCAAGGAGGTGCCGCCCGTGACGGACCTGCTGGTGCGCGGGAGCAGCTGCAGCGATATCACGGACTACCTCCTCCGCGACCTCGGCGTCTCTCCGGGCCCCGACTCCCAAATCCCAAGGCAAGTCGCTGTCTTGCCCAAAGTCGAACGCATAAGGGATCCATGACAGGCCGCCACCGATTTGGGTGGCTTTCAGTGGTTAGACGCGAACAAAGAGGCCGCAAACAAACTCAGTATCAGTATGTGCGTATGTGTATAGCGGGAGGGGGAGGAGATGTAATGCTGTGACTGAGGTAGGATTAGTGAGGGTGGTTGGGTATGAGACGGGATAGTGCGATATTGGGGGTCAAAGGCTGATTATGAAGGTGAGGGGGGAGGGTTACTGCCGGGATGTTTGTACAAGGTGACTGCGTGTCTGGTTGGCGTTGTGCAAGTGAAGAAAGGATAAGGAAGTCTCGAGGGGGAGGGATGTTGAGTGGTGATGCGAGTGTGATGCAGTTGATAGTGAATGGGTGATTGAGAGGGCGCGGTCGGATGTGGTGGCGCAGGTATGGGCCGTGCGAGCCAGAGGATCTGAAGCTGCGCATGCAGCGCGCGATTGCGACGTTGGGAGAGAAGGAGGCGGGGGAGCTGCTGGCGGAGAACGGCGGCCACATCGAGGTGACGTGCGACTTTTGCAAAATGACGGTGCAGTTTGACGAGGAGCGCGTGAAGCAGACCTTCGCAGCAGCCGAGGCCGACTCCTAAGCCGAGGCCCTCGTCACTGAGCTCATTACGACGACATTGCTTCATTGCCCTCCTCCCTTCCCCAGTCGCAATTGGGAATGACATGCTTCAAACAATTTATTGTAAGTAAGATGCGATGTACTTCATCTTGTTCAAACCCTTTACTTTTCACCGTGAAAATATCATGAAAGAGATAAATTTCTTGCTTTTTGAATGGCAATAAACAAGGAGCATGCGAAACATTATCAGGTTTTTTGCGTTATTTAGTATTAAAGTGATGCCGACGCGTTTTGCCAATAATTCATTCATTTCCCATTTGCACTCCGAAATGTAAGTACGGCGTTGTGTGTGTGTGTGTGTGTGTGTGTATGTGAATGTGTGTGTAGCTTTGCGCGTACGCTGGTGTGTGTGTGTGTATATGTGTGTGCTGTGTGGTGTGTCTGTGTGTGTAGCTTTGCGCGTATGCTGGTGTGTGTGTGTGTGTGTGTGTGTGTGTGTGTGTGTGGTGTGTGGTGTGTGTGTGTGTGTGTGTGTGTGTGTGTTTTGATGAATGAAATTTCATATTGCCCGAGTGAAGGACGCTCACTGACTCGCTCAAAAATAATTTGACAACAAAATCGGCGGCCAAGGTTGGCTGCCGGAGAGCCCTTCTGCTATCGTCTGAGGTTCTGCACTCTAGTCAGCCTCCTTTAGCGCGTCCGCGGCTGCGCTGGAGACGATTTTCGTGGCCGCTAGCGTTGCTATGGCGCCCACCGCATACAGCGCGAGTTTGACGGTGGGCATGCCGTCAGTGCCGCCCGCCGCCGCGTCCACCGTCGCTCGCCCGAGGCTGCCCAGGTACACATACGCGAAGGTGCCGGGCAGCATGCCCGCCCAGGAGGCGCCCAGGTAGGGCAAAAAATCGACCTGGGCATAGTCCGACGGCATTTATTATTGAGCCTCACAGGGTTCGAGCATCAAGAGTGCAAGAAAAAATGTTGTTTACAATAAATAAAATCAATTTGCAGCTGTGAGGAACTCACTGAACAGATAATAGAAAACGCGACGCGAGAGCATAAGAGATGGTACGACACCTTCAAATAGTGAAAACCATTCAATTACTTATTGTTATATTTTCATCCTTATTTTTCCCTTTTGAATTGGTGGTTTCCACTGGTTTTTTCTTGTCAGGAATGGATTACTTGTTAATGTAAGATCACTTAATGGCTTGCCAGCCGGTATGGGGGTTAACTCACGGAATATTTGTAAAGGAAGTTTTGAATGCGAGTCCTGCCATGTCAGCGGGGAAGGAAGTGGAGGAGTCGTACCTGGCTGAGGCCCAGCCCGTAGTTGAGGAGAGTGAAGGGGAATAGTGGGGAGAGGCGCAGCAGCAGCACCACCTGCGCTCCCTTTGACGACACCGCTTTATCCACCGCCCGCAGTTTCTCGTTACCCGCGAGTCGCTGCTCCACGAAAGGCCGAGCCACGCTGCGCGACACCAGGAAAGCAGCCCCTGCGCCCAAAGTGGACCCCGCGGAGACCAGCCCCGTACCCAACAATGGCCCGAAGATGTAGCCGGCACCGAGGGTGAGAACGCTGGCGGGGATCAGCAGCACTGACGCGGCGACGTAAGCGACAACGAAAAGCGCAGCACCCGCGACGCTGCTGTCCGCCGTCACCTGCTGCAGCACCTCGGTTACACTGTCAAGCCCCACCGCTCCGGCGCCCGCGCACGGGTAGAGAATAGCAAGAGCTAGGGAAGCTACGGATAATTTGCCAAGGTTCGGCATCAATACGTTGAGCGCGCGTGTGCTGCGTTGTTCCGATGGAGTGAAAACCGGCAACGACACCGGGGACCTGGGTACCAGCAACGAAGGGTCGCGGTCGCGTCGCCGTTCCTGATACAGTTTCGACCCAACCTGCTGAATTTCACTCGATGCAGCTGGTCCTGCCGCTAAATGTGCTCTTCGGGCGGATAACACCCTGGTGGTTTGACGAGCACAGGCTGGCGATGCGAATAGCGCCTGTTGGGGGAGCGAGAAGGCAGTTCGCATCCTGATGCCAAGGATCATTTGCAAACGGGGCAGTGGAGGTACGAAGTACAAAGCAAGGAGGCGAGGACAAAGGCTAGCAGTGTATATCCCTTTGCGAAAATTATCCACAGACAGGGCTGCCTGCTTCACTACTGCTGCACGATAAAGTTAGTCTGCTCGCAAGGACTGACACGCGAGTCGTCGAGATCGCTTCGAGTGCTCATCAGTTGAGCAGAGGTGGCCAAGCAGCGCATCAGTGACGAGCCGTCAGATGATTAGGATGAGGCTGACGATTGAAGATCTGAAACAACTCGAGTAGTACCCGTACAATTACTGATGATGATCTAATTGTACGCTCCTCCACAAAAGTCCGGACATGCATTATGTTAAGCATAAGCTAGTCAAGAACACGCTCCCCTCTCACCACGTCAAGCACGACGATACCCGAGTACCACCCAATTGTAGGAGAGCCGAGAAGCAAGCAGTAAGCCGCCATCCGGGGTGGTTAGACCTCAGCTTAAAGCGGGTGTTGTCGGTGGAGTTTGTCGAATTAAGCCCATAAACTCCCGAGAAATTGTCCGAACTGCACACGTCATTCTGAGCGCCACGCTTGGGCATTGCTCAAGCGCTCATACCAAGCTGCATACTTCTCTGTGTTCCACATAACCGTATTTTTGGGGGGTTTTTGGAGGGGGTTTGGAGGCGTGGGTGCCGTGTTCAATGCGCGAGGTTTGGTTTGCGGGTGTGTGAAAACAGCACGGAAGTTCACGCCGCTGGCACGGGTGATTTTTTGGAAAGCAGGCGAGCAAAAACGCACATGACGCAGGTTTGGATAAACACTGCACGCTGTAAACATGCGAGGGCGATTGGCTTAGGGGAGGGGCGAGGTCCAACTTGGCCGTTAGGGACGCATCACGTTGACGGTGGTGTTTGGAATGCTTGGGTATGTGCTTGTGCCAACCACACCCGCCCCACGCGTGGCACGCGTCGGGAATTGGGCTCGGAGGTCAATAGTAATGAAGAATTAGTAAACATAAATCGATAAACCCCGCACAAATCGTCTCAGGAGGTGAGCCGACTTCGATGGGTGTTGCTTGGCACTGCGGCTCAGCGGTGCCGGAATAGTTTGTAAATTAAAATAATTCATAACAAATCGATTTGTGGGAGTTTGAGCTCTGAAGTAGGTGCGGTCGACGCGCATTGAAAAGACGCGTCCAACGGTACATTTCATAAAAAGTTTGGACCATATATCAGGAAGTTATGATCGCTTGAATATTGTTGCCGAAAGCGGCTTGCCCTTGGGTTGTGCGCATATCGGTGGTAAGTCTACATACGCGATTTCTTGCGTTTCCCCCACAGCGGCCTGCCCAACACCTCCTCCCTCCGTCGCCTATGCATAATATTTGCGCGACCGTCGCATCAGCGTTCATATTGCGGCGTTGTGCGCCCGTTACTCTTTTCGTCTACCAAGCACGGCGACTGTTTGAAAGAGCGTGCCGCACGGGTGCGGGCGCGATAACCCCAAGTACACATGCCCGGCAGTGTTCGAACTCGCCCCTCGCAGTTATCGGTGCATTCCATTTTGCGCGCAAAAGCATTGCCTGGGATTTCAGGATATTTGTCAATAAAATCGACGCATGATTGCATTTTCTACTTGCGCAGGTGCGAAATCTTGTCCGGAATTTTGTGGAGAAGTGTTGGACGTTTTCAAAATTCCCGTACAGCGGCGGGAGACCGCAAAACTTGGCGAGACTTAGCGGGAACTCGTCAAAACTTTGTTCTTCGCAGCCGAGACCGCCAACCGCGCCAACGCGCTGTCTTTTCCTCTTGTCGACCTTATTGCTCACGTCGGCTGCGGCCGTTTCGTAGTATGCCACCTTCTCCATGTGTACTCGCAAGGCGTTGGCGCCTCGTCCATGAAGCCGAACGACTTGGCAGCGCTCGTAAGGCCGCGCAGGAGTGTAAAGCAACCGTGAGGGTTGTCGAGAAGTGGTGCCGGCGCGCTAAAGCTACCGGGACAGTGGACGACACGCCTAGGGCGGGCAGGCCCCGAGCGCCCTTGGCGTCCCGAGAAGCCACCCTCCTTTTGAAGGTGGGTGTAAAGCGCGGCGATCAGTGCCCCCAACTTGCCAAGATGCTGCAGCAGAGGCTAGGAGTGACTGTGAGTGCTGAGACGGTCCGCCGGTACCTAAACAAGTACTTAGCGCGCCAGATGAGGCCGAGGAAGCGTGTTTCACTAACAGTCAAGCACATGCGCGCACGGCTATGCTTTGCCAAACAATGGGTACGGAAGTCATGGCACAATGTGGTTGTGACAGACAGCAAGTACTTTTGGCTGTCCAATAAGGGGCCCGGGAACAAGGAGTGGGAGCTTTTCGAGGATGAACCGCCAACCAAGGTGTCAGAGCAAAATTGTTTCAAAGTGCACGCGTATGGTGGTGTTAGCAAGTATGGCAGGACACCTTTGTTTGTGACAGTGGGGAGCAGCGGCGTTAAGGCAAAGAGCAAGGGCGTAAACGGTGAGGTGTATCTCACCTTGTTGCAGGAGCACCTGATACCCGCGTGTGAGGCTTTGATGGCAAAAAGGCCCTCGGCCGAGGCGCAACATCAATGGATTTTTCAGCAAGATAACGCTAAAGCTCATGCTTGCAAGAAGGTTAGGAATTGGCTTTCGTCTCAATCCGGCTTTCAAGTGATGCAATGGCCTGCCAAAAGCCCTGCCCTCAGTTGGATTGAAAACATGTGGGGTATTGTGTCGAGTAGATTACAAAAAAGATTGGACTTGTCCCCGCGCAAATTTGAGGCGGCCATACAACACGAGTGGGAAACAATTCCTTACTCTGCCCATTGCGCCGTGTTCAACTCCATCCCCAAACGGCTAAGGGAGTGCATAGCAAACGATGGAGGAACAACTCACTATTAGGGTAAATTTAGGGTTTCGGATAGGTTGGCATGCAAATCAGCACAATTTTGATAATTCGAGTTTCATCCAACACTCCTCCACAAAAGTCCGGACATGCATTATGTTAAGCATAAGCTAGTCAAGAACACGCTCCCCTCTCACCACGTCAAGCACGACGATACCCGAGTACCACCCAATTGTAGGAGAGCCGAGAAGCAAGCAGTAAGCCGCCATCCGGGGTGGTTAGACCTCAGCTTAAAGCGGGTGTTGTCGGTGGAGTTTGTCGAATTAAGCCCATAAACTCCCGAGAAATTGTCCGAACTGCACACGTCATTCTGAGCGCCACGCTTGGGCATTGCTCAAGCGCTCATACCAAGCTGCATACTTCTCTGTGTTCCACATAACCGTATTTTTGGGGGGTTTTTGGAGGGGGTTTGGAGGCGTGGGTGCCGTGTTCAATGCGCGAGGTTTGGTTTGCGGGTGTGTGAAAACAGCACGGAAGTTCACGCCGCTGGCACGGGTGATTTTTTGGAAAGCAGGCGAGCAAAAACGCACATGACGCAGGTTTGGATAAACACTGCACGCTGTAAACATGCGAGGGCGATTGGCTTAGGGGAGGGGCGAGGTCCAACTTGGCCGTTAGGGACGCATCACGTTGACGGTGGTGTTTGGAATGCTTGGGTATGTGCTTGTGCCAACCACACCCGCCCCACGCGTGGCACGCGTCGGGAATTGGGCTCGGAGGTCAATAGTAATGAAGAATTAGTAAACATAAATCGATAAACCCCGCACAAATCGTCTCAGGAGGTGAGCCGACTTCGATGGGTGTTGCTTGGCACTGCGGCTCAGCGGTGCCGGAATAGTTTGTAAATTAAAATAATTCATAACAAATCGATTTGTGGGAGTTTGAGCTCTGAAGTAGGTGCGGTCGACGCGCATTGAAAAGACGCGTCCAACGGTACATTTCATAAAAAGTTTGGACCATATATCAGGAAGTTATGATCGCTTGAATATTGTTGCCGAAAGCGGCTTGCCCTTGGGTTGTGCGCATATCGGTGGTAAGTCTACATACGCGATTTCTTGCGTTTCCCCCACAGCGGCCTGCCCAACACCTCCTCCCTCCGTCGCCTATGCATAATATTTGCGCGACCGTCGCATCAGCGTTCATATTGCGGCGTTGTGCGCCCGTTACTCTTTTCGTCTACCAAGCACGGCGACTGTTTGAAAGAGCGTGCCGCACGGGTGCGGGCGCGATAACCCCAAGTACACATGCCCGGCAGTGTTCGAACTCGCCCCTCGCAGTTATCGGTGCATTCCATTTTGCGCGCAAAAGCATTGCCTGGGATTTCAGGATATTTGTCAATAAAATCGACGCATGATTGCATTTTCTACTTGCGCAGGTGCGAAATCTTGTCCGGAATTTTGTGGAGAAGTGTTGGACGTTTTCAAAATTCCCGTACAGCGGCGGGAGACCGCAAAACTTGGCGAGACTTAGCGGGAACTCGTCAAAACTTTGTTCTTCGCAGCCGAGACCGCCAACCGCGCCAACGCGCTGTCTTTTCCTCTTGTCGACCTTATTGCTCACGTCGGCTGCGGCCGTTTCGTAGTATGCCACCTTCTCCATGTGTACTCGCAAGGCGTTGGCGCCTCGTCCATGAAGCCGAACGACTTGGCAGCGCTCGTAAGGCCGCGCAGGAGTGTAAAGCAACCGTGAGGGTTGTCGAGAAGTGGTGCCGGCGCGCTAAAGCTACCGGGACAGTGGACGACACGCCTAGGGCGGGCAGGCCCCGAGCGCCCTTGGCGTCCCGAGAAGCCACCCTCCTTTTGAAGGTGGGTGTAAAGCGCGGCGATCAGTGCCCCCAACTTGCCAAGATGCTGCAGCAGAGGCTAGGAGTGACTGTGAGTGCTGAGACGGTCCGCCGGTACCTAAACAAGTACTTAGCGCGCCAGATGAGGCCGAGGAAGCGTGTTTCACTAACAGTCAAGCACATGCGCGCACGGCTATGCTTTGCCAAACAATGGGTACGGAAGTCATGGCACAATGTGGTTGTGACAGACAGCAAGTACTTTTGGCTGTCCAATAAGGGGCCCGGGAACAAGGAGTGGGAGCTTTTCGAGGATGAACCGCCAACCAAGGTGTCAGAGCAAAATTGTTTCAAAGTGCACGCGTATGGTGGTGTTAGCAAGTATGGCAGGACACCTTTGTTTGTGACAGTGGGGAGCAGCGGCGTTAAGGCAAAGAGCAAGGGCGTAAACGGTGAGGTGTATCTCACCTTGTTGCAGGAGCACCTGATACCCGCGTGTGAGGCTTTGATGGCAAAAAGGCCCTCGGCCGAGGCGCAACATCAATGGATTTTTCAGCAAGATAACGCTAAAGCTCATGCTTGCAAGAAGGTTAGGAATTGGCTTTCGTCTCAATCCGGCTTTCAAGTGATGCAATGGCCTGCCAAAAGCCCTGCCCTCAGTTGGATTGAAAACATGTGGGGTATTGTGTCGAGTAGATTACAAAAAAGATTGGACTTGTCCCCGCGCAAATTTGAGGCGGCCATACAACACGAGTGGGAAACAATTCCTTACTCTGCCCATTGCGCCGTGTTCAACTCCATCCCCAAACGGCTAAGGGAGTGCATAGCAAACGATGGAGGAACAACTCACTATTAGGGTAAATTTAGGGTTTCGGATAGGTTGGCATGCAAATCAGCACAATTTTGATAATTCGAGTTTCATCCAACACTCCTCCACAAAAGTCCGGACATGCATTATGTTAAGCATAAGCTAGTCAAGAACACGCTCCCCTCTCACCACGTCAAGCACGACGATACCCGAGTACCACCCAATTGTAGGAGAGCCGAGAAGCAAGCAGTAAGCCGCCATCCGGGGTGGTTAGACCTCAGCTTAAAGCGGGTGTTGTCGGTGGAGTTTGTCGAATTAAGCCCATAAACTCCCGAGAAATTGTCCGAACTGCACACGTCATTCTGAGCGCCACGCTTGGGCATTGCTCAAGCGCTCATACCAAGCTGCATACTTCTCTGTGTTCCACATAACCGTATTTTTGGGGGGTTTTTGGAGGGGGTTTGGAGGCGTGGGTGCCGTGTTCAATGCGCGAGGTTTGGTTTGCGGGTGTGTGAAAACAGCACGGAAGTTCACGCCGCTGGCACGGGTGATTTTTTGGAAAGCAGGCGAGCAAAAACGCACATGACGCAGGTTTGGATAAACACTGCACGCTGTAAACATGCGAGGGCGATTGGCTTAGGGGAGGGGCGAGGTCCAACTTGGCCGTTAGGGACGCATCACGTTGACGGTGGTGTTTGGAATGCTTGGGTATGTGCTTGTGCCAACCACACCCGCCCCACGCGTGGCACGCGTCGGGAATTGGGCTCGGAGGTCAATAGTAATGAAGAATTAGTAAACATAAATCGATAAACCCCGCACAAATCGTCTCAGGAGGTGAGCCGACTTCGATGGGTGTTGCTTGGCACTGCGGCTCAGCGGTGCCGGAATAGTTTGTAAATTAAAATAATTCATAACAAATCGATTTGTGGGAGTTTGAGCTCTGAAGTAGGTGCGGTCGACGCGCATTGAAAAGACGCGTCCAACGGTACATTTCATAAAAAGTTTGGACCATATATCAGGAAGTTATGATCGCTTGAATATTGTTGCCGAAAGCGGCTTGCCCTTGGGTTGTGCGCATATCGGTGGTAAGTCTACATACGCGATTTCTTGCGTTTCCCCCACAGCGGCCTGCCCAACACCTCCTCCCTCCGTCGCCTATGCATAATATTTGCGCGACCGTCGCATCAGCGTTCATATTGCGGCGTTGTGCGCCCGTTACTCTTTTCGTCTACCAAGCACGGCGACTGTTTGAAAGAGCGTGCCGCACGGGTGCGGGCGCGATAACCCCAAGTACACATGCCCGGCAGTGTTCGAACTCGCCCCTCGCAGTTGTCGGTGCATTCCATTTTGCGCGCAAAAGCATTGCCTGGGATTTCAGGATATTTGTCAATAAAATCGACGCATGATTGCATTTTCTACTTGCGCAGGTGCGAAATCTTGTCCGGAATTTTGTGGAGGAGTGTATTATTCTTATATTCGTAAAATATTGGGGTTTAACGGTTAGTGAACGTACCATGTTGAGTTCGCCTAAGACAAAGCGTCACAAGCGCAGTAAATTGTCCGCGGCGGACGCCCACCTGCTTTACCTATAAAGCAGCTCCTGTAGCTGGTAGCAGCCACCTTCTGCCTTTGCGCTCGCCCATTCGGCTCGCGCAATAGGCATCGTAGCTCTCGTAGCTGCGCAAGGTGACAGCTTACCCTCGACCGCGTCTACCACGGCCGAGACTCTTTACCCTGCTCGAATATACGATGACTACAAACAGACAAGTCGACGACGAAATTCGCGACGCGCCGGAATTTGTTACATCAATAGAATTCAAAGAACATGAGCAACGCTTACTCGCTAACGCGGCCGCTTCAGAGGAGCGACTAAATGGCCGTTTTCAGCAAGCCTTTACCGAACTAACGGCTACGCTTAGCTCGACCATCATCACTCAACTAGCAGCAGCAAAGCAAGTCAGCACACAGCTAGCCAGTCCCGTCGGCGTAAACGACACGCCGAAGGGTGGAATTGCGGAGCACGACGCCCGCAGCGCCCAGCTACCGACCGAGCTACCCTCGATCGACCCCACCGTGCGACCCCTGGCCCCAGCCCCAGCGACGACGGTACCCCCAGCAGCCCTGCCAGATGAGGACTGCCACATCGACACAGAGCTATGGGGACCCTACATTGCCCCCGGCCTCGAGCGTTGTAGGAGGGTCCGGGCTAAGGTAGCGATGGCCTGTAGTTTCGAAGCAGGGGCTCGGAACGTAGAGGTTGTGGTGTCGATTTGGAGGCCGAGGTGTTCGCAGATTTACGTCAGCTCCCAGTGGCCTTTCTTGGGGTTGCGTCCTAGCCCGAGGCGGTCGAGTAGGCACGCGACGCGGTCGCGGAGTTGTAACGCTGCGTCTCTGATGTCGGCAAAACATAGGAAGTCGTCCATGTATGGGAGTAATCGGACACCCCGCCATCGAGAGTTGCGCAGATAGCGTCGGGACGGTGTAGGGCGTGTGGGCTGCTGTTGCGTAGCTAGACGGGAGTTGTGTACGGTGGGGTTGAGCAGTGGTTCGCGTAAGTGCCGGATAAAAACTTCGGTAAGCCGGCAAAAATAGGAACTGCTGCATTTCTAGCCCATCGGAAGCCCGGCGAGTCTGTACAATATTCCGCGATAATTTACCGTGAAGAAGTCTCTGTCCTCCTCCCGTATGCCCAGTGTGTAGTAGCCGTCCGCGAGGTCGAAAGACACCATCCAGTCGCCGGCTCGCGTCACGTTCTTGAGGTGCTTGAGTGTCTCGAAAGTTAGCTTGTGGTCCTTGCAGTACTTGTTCAGGGGGCGTAAGTCGATAATTAGTCGCCATTTGTTTTCGCCCGGTTTTGGGACTAAAAACATTCTGGAAACCCATATGTTGCGCTGGCGTGGCTCCCAAGCGCCTGACTGCATGAATCGGGGAAGCTCGGAGTCCATGAAGTCGAGCTGATGTCTTGCTGCGTTCAGCATGGAGGTGCCGTTGTTGAAAGGTGGGGGTCGCCGGCCGCCGATGAAAGGTATGCGAACCCCGTGACGAATCCAACCTAGAACTTGTTCGCTCGCGCCTAATCGCTTCCACTCGGACGCTCTGTTCCGCACGCGGTGTCGCATGAAGTTGGAACGGTCGTTGCAAGACGTGGCGCGGCGAGTCACACCGTTAGGCGTTCTTGTCCGGGTTCTTGGTCTTCGTGTCTTTGGGGTCGGCGTTGTCTCTCGGTGGTGGCTTGGGCTTGGGTTGGGGTCGGGGGTTCGGTGTCGGTGTAGGCCGGTCGGGGGGGGGGGGGGGGGGGGGGGGGGGTTGGTCGGGAGTCTTGCGCGCGAAGGTAGCTCCCGCGGCGGCTTTGGCGCTAGCGAGTAGTGAACACTCGAGGGTTTTGTCGATGAACGCTCGGTGTAGGTTGTCGTACTCGGAGGAGGCAACGTCCGGTCGCGGCTTGAGGAACCGCTCGTAGGCGAGTTCTGCGAAAACGCGATCCGAATCGCTCGTCTCCCCTCCGCCCTTGGTGTGTCGGATGTGGGATATCCGCACACGGGCGGCCTCCTCGAGCGCGCTGTGGGTGTGGTTGCTTTGACGCAGGGTGACGACCGCCGCCGCGAATTCCGGTGAGTCCTTGGGATAATTTTGAATGTCTTCCATAGCTGATAAGCTCGCCGTGTTAGCGCAGGCGGCGTAGGCGGCGTGACATGCCGTGGCGCGGTATTCTTCGAGCGTGGCGTTGTGCCGGCGGGCGGAGAGGTGGCGGTAGGTGAGCTTCCAGATTTGTGGGCCGTTGAGATGTCGGGGGGTAGCTCGAGGCCGGGGGCAGTGTAGGGTCCCCATAGCTTTGTGTCGATGTGGTAGTCCTCATCTGGCAGGGCTGCTGGGGGTACCGTCGTCGCTGGGGCTGGGGTCAGGGGTCGCACGGTGGGGTCGATCGAGGGTAGCTCGGTCGGCAGCTGGGCGCTGCGGGCGTCGTGCTCCGCAATTCCACCCTTCGGCGTGTCGTTTACGCCGACGGGACTGGCTAGCTGTGTGCTGACTTGCTTTGCTGCTGCTAGTTGAGTGATGATGGTCGAGCTAAGCGTAGCCGTTAGTTCGGTAAAGGCTTGCTGAAAACGGCCATTTAGTCGCTCCTCTGAAGCGGCCGCGTTAGCGAGTAAGCGTTGCTCATGTTCTTTGAATTCTATTGATGTAACAAATTCCGGCGCGTCGCGAATTTCGTCGTCGACTTGTCTGTTTGTAGTCATCGTATATTCGAGCAGGGTAAAGAGTCTCGGCCGTGGTAGACGCGGTCGAGGGTAAGCTGTCACCTTGCGCAACTACGAGAGCTACGATGCCTGTTGCGCGAGCCGAATGGGCGAGCGCAAAGGCAGAAGGTGGCTGCTACCAGCTAGAGGAGCTGCTTTATAGGTAAAGCAGGTGGGCGTCCGCCGCGGACAATTTACTGCGCTTGTGACGCTTTGTCTCCGCGCGTTGCCTTAGGTGGACTCAACATGGTACGTTTACTAACCGTTAAACCAAGTAAAATTTTTCGTTCGCAAGACGAGACATCAAGAGGGAATAAAACGCTAACATGTACAAAAACGTACATAAGCAATTTCGGCCTACGTACTTTGAGTTTCCAGTCCGTACCGTTCCTCCTGTGCTCGAGTCGCAGGACATAATTAGAAAGTTATTACAAAAAAACAGCGGAGGCCACCAAGCAAAAAGAGGAAAAAGTGAAATCGGCCAAAGTATCGGCTGTGTGGTCCTACGGGCGTAGGACAGAAACTAGTACATTATGTCTCAACTTCCTGAGCCTTCCCTTGGAACCTCCCGCGAGGTGCTCGCTTGAGCTCTCTTTACTTTTGAGGTTGTCGCGCGTGATGTCACTTTGTGTGTCGAAAACCAAAGCTAACGCAATGGCAGAGTCGCCTTATTTTGGGATGCTCGGAAGGCTTGGGAACGCAGTGAGGCATCTTACAGGCGGTGGACGCAGCTCGGAGTTGGACAGGGAGGAACGAAGGCGGAGCAATGGCGGGGGTAGAGAGACCACCACCCCGAACGCTGGCCCCCGAGCCTCCCCTGCGAGCATCGTGATTGACTCCAACAACCCCCCAACCCCGAAGTGTCATGCAGCCGTAGATGTGGCGGAGGTAGAAGGAGTCGAGGGTGTTGGCGGGGCAACCCGTGCACTAAATTGTGCGCGTTAGGGGGCGTCGAATCCGCCTAACGGGGAAGCGACCACTCATGTGTGTTTTAAATACAAACATGTGTATTATGCTTCTCACTTAGATTGTCGCTTATATTCTCATACTCTTGTATCTATGTAGGCAAAGGAGGCGAGCGGGGCGGCCGTTGCCGCCCGAACCAGAGCGCAAGCAATGCGCCGCACTGGTAGCAAAGGCAACAAAAGGCAGCTGAATCGGCAAGCGGAAGAAGCATACAAGGCAGCTTGTGTGGACGCAACTGCGTGGCTGAAGGTGAGCGTCTACAAATCATTGCATTTTATTAATTTCTCGCATTTTTTTCATTTAAGCCTAGGTGTACCACTTGTCCATTATGCGTTGGTATTTGCATGCAGGCACGTGAAATTCGGATGGAGGCTAATCAAGGGGATGTGTACGATGATATGCTCGATGAGCATTCGTTGTCTGAGATGTCGAGCAGAAGGCTCGGCCATGTGCTCCACATCGAGGCCCGACTGCGGGAACCTAGAGGCTTGCATGACATTTTGCTGCAAGAGAGACAACGCATGGAGACGATAGCTAACTTGACAGTCAGGGGGAAATGGTATCGCCGCAGTGGCGTCAGCAACCATGACGCTGAGACAATGGAGTGGGCGAGGGGTTTAATGTTGTTGCAAGGACAAAGGATGAAAATGGAGATGGACAAGGCCGCGAAATATGCGAAATTTGAGGTAATTACTGATGCAATATTTGCATCCCAAGCCATGCAACCTCACAGCCGAAAAAGTCTTCGAATTTCTATCTAATTTCATGTTCTTTTCAATCTAGGAAGACAACTTGAATACCAGAAAAAGAAAGACAAGAGCGACAGGGACATGCGGAAGAAGGAGTTGGATATGCGGGCGAAGGAGTTGGCCAGCCAGAAAGAGGTTAAGATGCATGAGATAGATACCCTAAAAGAGGTGGAGCTCAGACGGCTAGAATTAGAGGAGGACAGGGACGCGGAGCGCAAGTTTATGTTAGAAATTTTGGAACGCATGCAAAAGTGGCAATAGTTTAGTATGTCCTGTATGATGGTCTTCCACACACCTTGCTCAATTCCTTGCATAAACCAAGCGGAGGCGTATACACGCATGCACAGCAACACACACACACACACACACACACACACACACACACACACACACACACACACACACACACACACACATCCTCACGCACACACACACGCACACACACACGCACGCACAAACACACACAACCAGATGCGTATACAAGCACGCACAGACACAAACAAATGCAAACAGACACATATACACACATTCACAGACATATACAAACACACAGACACACACATGCACAAGCAGATGCGTATACAAGCACCAACAGACACAAGCAGGCACACACACGCACACACACACACACACACACACACATAGACACACACATGCACAAGCGGATGCGTATACAAGCACGCACAGACACATACAAAACAGACAGACACACACAAACACATGCAGAAGCTAACACAAACACACACACATACAGACTGACACTCACACACAGACACACACACATACACATGCACAACCAGATGCGTATACAAGCACGCACAGACACAAACAAACACAAACAGACAAACACATGCACAAGCAGACACAAACACACACACACACATACATGCACAAGCAGATGCGTATAGAAGCTCGCACAGACACATGCATACATACGTACATACATACATACATACATACATACATACATACATACATACATACATACATACATACATACATACATACATACATACATACATACATACATACATACATACATACATACATACATACATACATACATACATACATACATACATACATACATACATACATACATACATACATACATACATACATACATACATACATACATACATACATACATACATACATACATACATACATACATACATACATACATACATACATACATACATACATACATACATACATACATACATACATACATACATACATACATACATACATACATACATACATACATACATCATTCGTTAATACAGGAGAGGTAGCCAAGCAGATAAGCGACGAGCCATCAGATGATTCGGATGATGCTGCTTGATGGTCTCAGACAACTCGCGGAGTACACGTACCTGTAGTGATGATAATCATCAGCATAGGGTACCCGTCGCGAATAGTTGTTTCATTTGGTATGTACTAAAACAATTACTTAATGTGTGTGCTTCTGTACGGATACGTCTACCTGTAGTATCGTGTTGCGAATATAATCATTGGGTGACACTCTTGTGTGCGAGTTAATTTACATGACGGGGGTCGGTAGGCTCCTATGGCGGGTGAGCTGGTTCAGCGCTGGGCCATTATGGTGGTTGTTCGACGTTTCCCAAGCATGGGTGCGGCGGGCTCTCGCCCTTTGCGGTATGGCAGTTATGCCCGCATGAAGGAGTTTGCGGTCTATATACATATCTTCCCTTCCGTAAAGTCTTGGGGACTGCTAACACTGCTTCGATTCATAAGGCGGGCATGCAAAAGGGAAGAGGTTGAAAATGTTGTTGTTTGTTTAACAATCAATGTATCAAAATAAGGTCCGTTTCTTCCCTAATGTCCAGCACCGGTTCGTTCTAGAGCTCCTCATTGCCCACATTCTTCCTTCCACTTCAACGATTATTCGCGATACACAATTTCTCAATTCACCATTTCACTCCAATTGAGAAGGCGAGTACCGCAGCATGGGGCGCATTACTTATGTTTATTACGCATATTGTCTATCTACTGCAGACAACATGAAGACAAGTTGAAACGTGTTTTTGCATCGATTTAGCCTCATCCTAGAATCACCCACGCGAATAAACTGAAGCATAAGTGTGGTACCACACTCACACACACACACACACACACACACACACACACACACACGCACGCACGCATATGCATGCGCGGCGAAATAATGCTAAAAAGTTGAGAAGGGCCGAAATAGTCACAGTAATGCATACATGTGAAAATACCTAATGCACATAAAGGCGTGGAATGAAGAGCGGCGTTCTTACCCATTCCAATTCATAGGCAGCGAAGCAACGGGTGGCACACAATAATGGAGTACCGCTCAGTCAATACGACTGTCCGCAAATCAATTCGGACACTGTCAATGCTCGTCGCAAATGTGAACAATTTACAAGTTCCAAAATCAAATACAGTCCGCTGCCATTACAAGGGCATTGCTTGTGTCACGCGGGTGACAGAATGGTCAGACACAGGTAATCTTACAGTCAAGGGAGCAAATACTTTGCCGGCTACGACGGCTGTGCCCCATCTCCCGCTGCGTCCTCCTCAGCCGCAGTGGCACCGATCAGCTCTAACGTCCGCCCGCCCCCCACCAGCGCCTCCTCCTCGACCGCGACGTGCGAGTAGCTGGTCACAAAGTCGGCGAGGTCCCCCGCCCGCACCCCCCTGCCCCACCCCGCCGCGCCTCCTCCTTTCTGCGCCCGTAGGCTCAGCCCCCGCTTGAGCAGCCCCATCGAGCTGTCGCACCCGCACCAACAGCAGTCGGACGGTCAACAGCTTCACAAAGTAGCATACCATATGAAAAGACGGCTGCGATATGAGTGCATATACCCTTTTCCTTAACATCATGCGCTACATATTCTTAGTCATTTTCAAGTATCTTCATGAACAATTTCAAAATCTAGTTTGGGTATTAGAGTAGGGTTTGAACAAGGGTATTAAATAAGCCCTAATATACACCGTAGACCTTTCGCTTCATAAACAAACACTTGTAAACGTATGGTATAACGATCAGGACAAGAAACCATTCACTACGCAGGCTCCTCAGAGAAATGTGAAACCCGACTGATGGGTAGTGCAGCTAAAGGGCTCACTTGGTGCGTATGCGTCGCAGCACAGCCACGGCGGGCATGACGCTGCCCTCCTCACTGCCCACCCCCGAATTGGCGCCCGCGTGCTTCGCGCCCACATTGACCGCGATGAGGCCAAAAATGACGACCGCAGAGCCGATGGTGCCCAGCAGGGTGGGCGCCTCGCTGAACAGCACGATGCCCCAAACATACGCCAGCGGAACCTGCCAACACCAACACCCACCTGGTCATGACTATGTCCTGAATTAATTACCAATTAATTAATCAATTGATTTATTTGGCGAATTTTTTTGTTTTGCCGTTTCAAACAGACACACTGCGGCAATCATGTTTCTGAACTTGGCTGTGTCGTCCGTGCGCCTAGTGCCATAGCAGCAGACGCGAGGAGATGACATGTGGGCAGTAGAAGTATGGAGCAGACATCGCACCTGCAGGCTGGCGATGCATGCGGCGGTGGCCCCTGTGGTGAGTTGGATGCCGCGGTTGAAGAGCAGCTGCGCGGTGAAGCTGGTGAAGCCGACGCCCAGGAGGCACGCCCAGCCAAAGGCGCTGATGTCCAGCTGAGGATACTGCAGCCCGGAGAGTGCGTCCCAGCAAACGCCCAAAGTCAGAGTAATATAATCTTTGTGCTATATTTGCCAAAAATCTGACAATTCGGTAAATCAAGCTTTATTCGGGGGTTTCCCTAAATGTTGTTCCTTCGTATTCAAAATATGCATAGTAAAAGCTGACAAGCAAATGGACGTCACAGTAACTGGGGTCCGAACTGGAGTTGTGAGGTGTGGCATTGACGGTGGACAGGGGAGACGGCGCACCTTTGGCCAGCCCAGCGCGAGGGCGGGGACGCTGACTGAGAAGGCGGTGAGGTGGAACCACATCGCCATCACGATCGAGTTTTCGACGTTGGCAAGTTTCCGAATTATTGTGATCGCGGTGGCCGCCAGCAACGCGGCGCCCACCAGGCAGCCCATCGCGGTGCCCCGACCCGCGCCCCACTCGCTGTGCCCCCCGAACAACACCGGCGGGTGCGCTATGAGGACCACACCCGCAACGCTGGCCAGCACGCCCGCCACCTGCAGCACCCCCAGCCGCTCGCCTAATAGAAGAAACGCCATTAGCGCGGTCGCAGCGGGGTACAGGAAGAACACGGTCTGTGCGTCCGCCAGCGGCGTACTCTGCAGTCCCACGTAGAAGAGCAGCATTGCGGAGCTGCCCACCAGGCCGCGGGCCATTAGGAAGGGCAAGCTACGGAGTTCAGTGTACAGGGAACGCAAATTGTTGGCGTACATCTGCAGACGGCACAACAGAGGGTCAGCGTTCCGGAATTAACGGCGTCGGGTATGATGCTGTGGACGAAGGAAGGAACTGCATAAAAAGTACTGGTCGGTCAAACTATGTCGTACAACGCCCTCCCCACCCGATAAATCTGCTTGGCGGAACCGTAACGGAGAGCACAACGGGGCCGACGAGGGCGGTTGCGGGCGACGGCGTCGGCCAATTCGCTGGCTCGTCAGTGACAGTGAAGCGCACAAGTGAGTGATTTCCGAGTGGCGCTTGGCTCGTAAAAAGCGGGGCTGAGAGACATTTGCAACACCCTCGACCTGCGCTTGTCTGGTTCCCGAATATAACCTCGTCGAGATGGACGAACAAGCACGGCGACTTGCGATCTGTCGCGGGAGGGCGTGGGTTGGGCCGTCGGGGAGAAAAACAGCGAGTGCTTCGGGGTAGGGCGTACCAGGCCGAGGGTGGTGACGATGGACACCACGGAGCGAGCAAGCGCGATCTGAAAGACAGGCAAATCCTGTAGACTCTTCACCACTACGGCGTTCACGGAGAAAAATAAGGAGGAGATAACGCAGCAGGGGATGCCTGCGTTCCACAGGAGGCCGGCAGGTTGTAGGAGAGGGTGCGAGAGGAGGGCGGGCGGGGGTGGCGGGCGCAGAGACTCCGCCTCCGTCGCGTCCGGCGCCTCTTTATCGCCGTCCCCTATAAGATTCACAACTTCATCCCTGTCCTCGACCAGCGATATCGTCACGGTTTCTTCCTCCCCGGCATAACCCCCTGTGTCTGATGTAACGCTTGTTTCCGCAGACGCCATTGAAGCGCGGCAAAATTGCGCAGAGCCCGCGCTATGCCTGTCCTACGCCACACGCCGACACGCGTGTGGTAAACGTGACACGGAAGCGAAAACTTTAAAATACTCGGCTCTCCTTGTAGTGTAGTGAGGTGGTGACCACAATTCGGAGGCCCAGGAGGCGCGGGGGAAGCTGCTATGCTGGACCCAGCCCAAACGTTCTGGATGGTGTGCGGAACCTCAGCGAGGCCAGCTGGAGTGGGGACACAGTTCATGCTGCGCACTGCTGGACACTGCAGGGCGCGCGCTCACGCGCGCGCGGGGGGTGCGGAGCGAGGAGTTCCCCTCTAGGGTCGCGTGGGATTGTTGCTTACAAAAGGTAAGAATGATATGCATGGGAGGTGGGGGATCCCTGGATGATGAAATGGTTGATGCGAGTGATCCGAACGTGGGCGGCGATGCATGAGATGGGATTGGGTCCGGGTGTGATATTTGCCTGGAATTAAACATTGTTTACACATAAATTAGAATGCGTGATCGCTAGTTAATTCATACATATCATATGATATAATGAATGTGTCAATCCTTTGGTAAATGAATGCTTGGGAGAGCACAAGAATCACGACGGCACACACGCTTGGTAGTGCGTGAGTGTACTCGTGGGGTCCTTGCCGTCTGCCATCACAACGATGGGTGGTTCGGTAGCGGGGTGCTCTTCATTTAGATGGAATAGCAGTTCTTCCATAGTCGCCCGCTTTGCGTCCAATGCGGTAGCGGTGAAGTTGCACTCGCCGCGATGGTGGCAGAAGAACTCGAAGCACGGGTACTCCGCGTTGTCGAAAAGTAGAATGAATGGCCGTTCGAAAGCGATGGCGAATACCCTAAGGGTGGAATAGAGCATCCACGAGCTTACGGGCAGAATGGTGCCGGGAGAGGGCGGTTCCTCATCGAGAGTGGGCCGTAGCACATTTTGAATCTCGTCGTCTAGGTCGGTAGTGCCTTCGAGGAACAAGAACTCCTTGGAGTAAAGCTGCCAAACGTCGCTGTTGTGGAGGAGTTCCGTGGCCGCGAGAGTCCGGAGGTGGTTCAACAAGTCCCACGTGTGTCGGTTGTGGGAAATGGACCAGCCGAACGTTGGAGGTGGTATGATGCCCATGGCGACGGCCACCGCTGTGAAGCCGCACGACCCGTCCGCCGGGACGTCTACAATTCGTAGGGCGTTGTCTTGGAGAAAGGCGTCGCGTCCCCGTAGCGTTGGTATCGGGGTCGGCGAGCATGCTATCGGCGGCGGCGTCGGAAGGCGTCGGACCACTCGGGTGGTAGATCTCGATGTTGGCTGGGCCCGGCGTTTGCGAGGTCGTGACGGCGGAGATGGCGGCCGATGGCGGCCGTGCGTGTCGTTGTCGAGGTGAGGAGCCTCCGGTAGGGAAAGGCTATATTGCAGCTCATCGTCGTATGTTGGCGGATTGTCGCTGTGAAGGCTCCGCAGAAGCGCGTCGGCGAGCGCGACCGGGGCGGTGGCATGTGTGTCGGCTGCGAGGCGCTAGAGGGTGGCGGTGTACTCGGCACGGAACATGCGGTCCGTTGTGGTCACGTCTGCGTCGGGCTGCCAAGCTCTGCGCATGCGTTCTTTTGCTTTTTCCCGCGCGACTTTGTCAGCGCCGCTGGGCCAAAGGGGCAGCAAGAGGGTCAAGGCGTCGAAGATGCGAAGGCGGCTCATAGCGACGACCACGCTCGAAAGGTTTTTGGCGCTGGCGTTTGGCGGGCGTAAGTCTAGCACGTACGTCTTGTCTCGCGAGAAAGTTGCGCCTTGCGCGAAGAAGTCCGTGAAGGCGATGTCCGGAATCATGCTGAAGCCGACGCGCTCGATTTGGATGCTCTTGACAATGGACCCGCTCTCAAGGCGGAAAGCGGTCGGGAAGCGCAGCGTGAAGTGCACGGTTGTGGGCATGACAACAACATGGCCGTCCGGAAGGTCGTGACAAACGCGGTGCAGAGGGATGCCGAAAGTGTGCGGACGCACCACCATGGCACGCGGCATGCCTCCGAGGGTAACAACCGGAGCTTCCGGCGATGGGTGTCGCGCGGTCCCGTCATCCAGCAAGAGAGCGATTGCGGTGGCGCTATTGTTGTTGGAATAGAAGCAGTCTATGTTTACGCTATGCCGGAATATGTTGTGTGTCGGGCGGCCGAGGAGGGCGCGGAGGCAGCGATCGGTGACCGGCGTCCAAGCGTCGTCGCGGCCAATGCGCATCCTGTCTTTGGCGCTCCATCGGAGGAGTTGTTGTTGATCTTCTGCGGCGCGACGCGGAAGCAAGGCGTGGACAATAGCGTCGCCCACGGTATGACGTAGCACCATGAAATGCGCGTTGCGAAGGCTCGAGTGGTGGATGGAGGCGGGTTTTTTTGGTGCTCCTATCGCGCAGGCGTTGATGCCGGCAAAATCGGCGTCCGTGAGGCGCCCGCCCCGTAGGCGGTCGTTGAGAGCGGAGAGGTCGGGCTCCATACGGAACTGCGTTTGTAACATCACGGTGGTGTGCAGCTGACCGAGAATGTGGCGGCCGCGCGCGTTGCTTACGAAATGTATGTCCCATCCGGGGCCGTCGCGTTGGGCGTTCGCTGCGGTACGACTGGCGGCGTCGGCCGCCGTGCCGGCACGGATGTCCCCGTTGCCTTGAAACATCGGCGCGCCGTGAACCGGACGATTTTGATTGTGGTCGCCCGTTAGAAGGACGCCAATCCCGCCGAACAGAGAGTGGGAGGTGTCCGGCGTGCGGCCGCAGTCTCGCATGGTTAAAAAGAGTTGTTGCTCAATGGCCGCGAAATGCTTACCCGTCATGGTGAACAGCTCGTCCACGATGAGCAGACGGATGTCTTTCCATGTCTCTTGAAGATCCAACTTCGCTCGCGTCCCCCGCATCGGCGTGTCGTTTCCCCACCTCAATTTGAAAAGTTCGCTCGATGTGCCGAATACCATGTTAGTGGTGGTTGCTCCGATGTCGCCCATGAGGTTGATGACCGCTCGATGGGTGTAGGCGGTGACGGCGATCCATCGCGCGACCCCCATTTGTTAAATGGGTTTGCAATAATAACTTAATAAATATGGCCCATATATTTATTTAGACGTACCCATTTGCTCTTAATTATTAATATTTATTAATTTAAATTTATTATAAGTTAAATCGATTATTTTATAGGTAAATATGGCCCATATTATTTATATACAAAATTGGAAATACACTATATATAAATATGAAATATCAATCTGCTTTTTATTATATCAAAGACAGCACGTTTCTTATCCCTGAAAATGCAGGAAAACATTCCGAATAATGCTTTATAAGTATACGAAGATACGACGATCGATGCACGAATTTTTCTGCCGGTACATTTGGTACGTGTTGGTACGTTTCAGTACGTTTTGGTACGTCGGGATGCCGTCGGATTTTTTTATATGAAGCTATCCCTCATCAACAGGGGAACAGTTCCTTGCTCATGTACCAGGTACCCGTACGTGTACAGGTACCTTCACAAATGCTGCTCAGCGCACATTTACCCTAGGGCACGTTTTGCCAAAGATGTCAGCTTGCTTACAATTTGGCCAAAAGACACCCACAGACAGGGTCTGGGGGTCGATTAGCGCAGGATTCTGACCGTTGGGGAAGTCGTTGGTCGTTGGCTGCGTCTAACTGTTTGGGCAAGGTGGTTGCCCTGCAGGTGAGCCGCGCCGATATTAACGGTAACAGTAACCGCTAGAGTTACTGTCCCGTACACATGATATTGGATATGCAAACCTCTAGATTCAAATCAATCTGACCATTTACCCTAGGGCACGTTTTGCCAGTAACCTAAAGCCAAAGGCTTGCACAGCCAGAATTAGTGTTGCGGGGGGGACGGAGTGAGCCAGCCGAAGAACCGCCAAGCAGCAGGTGTTGGGGTCATGGTGGGGTCAATATATTTTCCTTCGGTCACGGAGCTGTTCTTGGCCCAGCCACCCATAAATTTGATTACGGGGAGGGGTGCGCCGATGCAGCTGGCAGCGGACGCCGCGCCTTTCCGTAGGCTGTGCGACGTCCATTTAAAGCCGGCGGGCGCGGCCGAGGTGACTGAGAGAAGGGCGAGGGAGAGCCAGGTGGAGATGGTGGACGCGGCACCCCAATCGGCGGAGGGCTCTGAAGGTGAGAAACTCCAGAAGGCGAGCGGGGGTGGCTGGTTGTAGAACTTAGTGCAAAAAATAGCGCGTTGTTCCGTGTAGTAGTCTATCAGGTTCGCCAGGACGGGGTTAGCGGCTACAGGGATAGCGATGACCAGTTTATCGCTGGCGTCGCGGCGTTGGTCCCCCTTAGACTTCCGCACGTAGAGGCAGATTTGCTGCGAAGGCTTGTCGACCACGAGGTCGCCGGTCTGGCAGCGGGCGCCGGTCTCGGCGCGGCAGAAAAACGTGTAATTGACACACACCGCTAAACAGGCCCTGAAGCGTTGCATCTGGGGGAAGGCAGCAGGGGTCCACGCGAAAGTGTCGTGGAGGGTGTGGGCGTAGTGCAGGATGTCTAGGGCGACTTGTGCGGGTAGCGGGAGGCGAGCGGTGGTAGGTACCAGGCGGCGCTGTAGCATGGCGAGTCCACGGCGGGCGTCCGCTAGGAGTTCGCCCACGGCGATAGGTTGGCGCCGGTGGTCGCGGAAGTACTTGTTAATTGCGCTGAAGTAAGGCTGCAGCGAGCTGGCAGCGACCGTTCCCAAGCGGGCTAGCCAGGCCGTGTAGCGGACCATTGTGGCCGGCGTGGCCTGTAGCGGGGCGATATTTTCCTCTGCACAAAAAATAAAAAACTGTCGAATTGCGCTCTGGTAGCTCAGGTACGTCGAGGGCGCTAGCGAGTTGCTGAGTAGGGCAACCGCTGTAACCCCGAGCTTATCTGATCCTAGGAGGTCTTGAAAAGTTTCAGCCAATTCGGAGGACCAGGGCGACTGTGCTGCTTCGAGGCGTAATTCGTAGCGCGGGGGTCCTGTACGCAGAGGGCGGACGTCCTGTACAGGCGCATTTAATCGGTCCGGGCGTATCGCTCGGCCAATCGCACCGCGTCGGGTGTAGAGCCAAGCGGGGGTGCTAGCCGAAAGGCCACGATGCTCCAAGCGGGAGGTCCGACCCCTTCTTGCCTGCCTAGCCTGCCGGGGAAGAACAGGTCGCGGGACGCTGGGAAGTGCACGGTCTCGGTGGCCAGGCGGGCGAACGCGTGGTACCATGTTTTGTTTCGCCAGTAGGGGGCGATGACTGTTGCCTCGGCTTGAGCTTGTTCGAGTTTCGCGGCGAGTGCGGGTAGGGCCGACCAAGGGGGGTTGCAGTAGTTGTTCTCGCGTCTCCACGCCGAGTCGGGGAGGTGTAGGCAGTCGATGTCCTCGCACAAGGGGTCGCGCCAGCGGGCGTTGAAGCGTGGTAGCTGCGTGTTGAGCATAGACGCGAACCGGTCGATTGTATGCGGGCCCCACCGACGCTGGAGGTGTTTGAAGAGTTGAGGGTTTAGCTGCCAGTCTTCGGAGTCCAGTTCGCGGCTGAGCGTGTCGGCCCAGACGTTGGCGGCCGACCGGATGTAGCGTGGGCGGATGTGGATGTCGTTGGTGTCGAGTAGGAACCACAAACGCCGTAGCTCGGTCATCATGACGGGAGACCGGGAAGTTAGCTTGGTTAGGACGGCGACCACGGCAGTGTTGTCCTCGTGGAGGAGGACTTGTCGTCCTCGGAGTTGCGGGAGAAAGGTTTCGACCGCGTGCCGGACGGCCCGAAGCTCCTTCCACGTAATGTGTTGGAGGCGGTCGGTGGCGCTCCAAAACCCGCGGGCTTGGTAATTGGCGTCCTCGTTGAGGACGGCCCCCCATCCGTAGTCGCTCGAGTCCGCGTGCAAATAGGCGGTCTCGATGGGCTTGTAGATCGACCGGCCGTTGTGTTGGGAGGGTACCGTGCGCCACCACTCGAGGTCGCGCCGGAGTTGGTGGGTGAGGCGCACGCGTCCCCCCCAACCGGTACGGGTAGCCAAAACGTTGTGGAGCTCGCGCAAAAAGAATCGGGCGGGCGCGATGGCGAGGTAGAGAAATTGCGCTTTTCCCGCGAAGGCTGCGAGTTGGCGTGTGGGTAGCCATCGTGCGTTGGACGCTGCCCGTCCGAGCAAGGACGAAGCGTGTTGTGCGAGGTGGTGCAGTTTTGCGAGTGGGGCGCGAAACTCGCCGCGGTGTAAATCCACCGTGAGGCCCAAGTGGTCGCCGACTTGCGTTGGCGTCCATACACCTTTCTTGGGGTTGCGCTGTAGGCCGAGGCTGTCGAGCAGGGCTTGGACGCGCTGCCGAAGTAAGAGTGCCTCGTCGTAAGTGTCCGCCAAGAAGAGGAAGTCGTCCATGTAGGGTAGTAGTCGAGTTCCTCGCCATCGCGCGTTTCGGAGGAAGCGCTTGGACGGGCGGCGTGGGCCGGCCGGTGTAGCTGCGGGCGTGGGAGGTGGTGGGCGGCGTAGGTGGTTCGTAAACACTTGCGTGAGTTTGCAAAAGTAGTAGGCGGAGCCCGACCACCCCATGGGGAGGCACGCGAGGCGCCATAAGGTGCCGCGGTAGTTGACCGTGAAGTAATCCCGGTCTTCCTCCCGGATGCCAAGGGTGTAGTACCCATCGGCGAGGTCGAGTGAGACGAAGTAGTCCCCCGGTCGAGATAGATGGCGGAGGTGCTTGAGGGTCTCGCAAGTCATGTTGAACGTCGAGCAGTAGCGGTTGAGTTCGCGAAGGTCGATAATCAAGCGCCATTGATTGCATCCGGGTTTTGGAACTAAGAACATCCGGGAGACGTAGCGTGGGTTCGTAGAGCGCTCCCACGCGCCGCAAGCCTCGAAGCGTGGTAGTTCCGAGTTGAGAAACTCGAGTTGGTCGGGTGTGGCGTCTAGCATGGAGATGCCATGGTTGAACGGCTTGGGACGTAGGCCGTGCTTGAACTTCACACGTACGCCGTGGCGGATCCAACTTAGGACTTGGCCGCTCGCGCCGATGCGCTCCCACTCCCGCCATTTTCGACGTACGCGGTGGCGCATGAAGGAAGATGTCGGGGAGCAGGAATCGGCGCGGCGGGCCACACCATCATTTCTTGCTTGGGGTTTTAGCCGAGTCGGTCGGCTTGGGTGGGAGGGTTGCTCGTGCCGCGGCTGCTGCTGCTGCGGCGGCCTTGCGTTTGTCGGCGGCGGCTTTGCGGCTCCGAGCGTCGGGGCCGTTGGGCTTGTCCGGTGTGACCTTCGCGAAAGCGGCGCCGGCGGCGGCCTTGCTGGCAGCGTGTAGGCTGACTTCAAGCGTGCGGTCGACGAAAGCTTGGCGTAGCGCGTCCAATGTGCCGGAGACCGCGGTAGGACGCGGTCGGCAGAAGCGTTCGTGTGCCAATTCGGCGAACACGCGGTCCGCATCCGTGCTCGTTTGTCCGCCCTTGGTGAGGCGGAGGAAGCCCAATCGAGTACGGGCGGCCTCCTCCGTCGCTGTGTGGGTGCGATGGCCCGCTCGGATGAGGGCAATCGCTGCCGCCTGCTCCGTAGGTAGAGGTGGGCCGTGCGACAACGTGTCCAAAGCCTCGCCAATTGCCGCGTTGGCGCAACTGTCGAAGAAGGCATAGCACCCGATGTGTAGGTACTCGTCGTATGCGGCTTGGGTGCGTTTGTCGCTTAGGGCACGGGCGGTGTCGTCCGTGAGAGTCCACAGACGTGGCTCCTCGACGTCGCGGGGGGGACGTTCGAGGCCGGCCGGGATGACTTCGCCGTAGTAGGTGAAGTCGACAAACTCGGCCGCGGAGGGGTCGGGTTCGTCGTCGAGCAGGTCGATAGGTGGCTCGGGGGCCTCCTTACCACCCTCCGTCGCTGTGGTCGCGTCGGTGGGAATGGACTGCTGTTGATAAGTAGTAGCGGGTGTGGCTGTCGGCTGTCGAAGCTGAGCGAGTAAGGCAGCGTTAGCCGCCAAAAACTGCTCAGTAATGCGTTGTTCCGATTCCAAAACCGCCGTACGAATCTGTTCGGCTGTGCGTTGTTCGAGTGTGGTAGCGTGAGGGTCGGCCGCTGCGGCGGATGTAGACTGCTCAGGCTGCATATTGGGGAACTGCGTAGCTGAACGAGGGGAAGTGTCGCGTGACGCTCGAGTGCGCATGGGACGAAAAGTAAAACTGACACCCTGCTCGACTACTAGAGTCGAGACTGCATTCGCGCGAAGCCTAGATTGGCTGAGCGCGAAAGCAGAGAGTGCCTAGGCTCGTGGCTAGCTACGGCTTATAAGGCACGGGCTAGCTAGAGCTGACCGTTGGGGAAGTCGTTGGTCGTTGGCTGCGTCTAACTGTTTGGGCAAGGTGGTTGCCCTGCAGGTGAGCCGCGCCGATATTAACGGTAACAGTAACCGCTAGAGTTACTGTCCCGTACACATGATATTGGATATGCGAAAAGAGGAAAAACCCTCAGCCCGAGGAACAGGAAGGCATGCCACAGCGTCAGCACTGCCCTCCTGAAAAACGTCGCGGAGGTAGGAACCCAGAGTTCCATGAAGAGCAGCATAAGACGTTGCATGAATTCACGTCGCACATCCCCCCAAAAACGCCGAAAAGGAACATTAGTAGATTCACGAACGAAATGCTTCATACGGACATAACTGGGCGCCGACGAGGGCGCCAATAAGGATAGATAACCGTTTACGAAGCAAGTGGAGGCTCAATTTGCCAAAAGTGCAGTCGATCTCTTACGTCTTTGCTCGCAAGTGTCCTAGGGCCCGGTACATACGCTAATTGAGGGAATCAAGAGGAATGATTGCGTGCGATGTGTTCGCACAAAAGCAGAAGATAGACGACCTCAGTGTCGGCGCGTCATGTAGGGGTAACGCGTGTCTGTGTTTTACCACTGTGATATGCGTAAACTAGCGATTAGAATTTGTAACGTCGTGGCAACGCCCGACCATTCTCGCCCCCATAGTGACTCGAACCTCTATAATATCAATATGAACATTTACACAACATGTGGAGGCTCCGTTTCCCATATTGATCGTAGGCTGGATCCCTTGGTGTAAGCCAACCGAATAAAAAGAACCACTATGATCGATGTACTTAAGAACTCGGTTGACCAGCCGCCGAAGTATTTGATCTTCTGTAACGTAACTCCGACGTTATAGGCGGTTGCCGTTGCTCCTTTCCATAAGGAGTGCGAAGTCCACATGAATCATGTTGGAGGCGACGAAATCCTCGGTTAAGCGGTCGATTCTTGAACCCCCGCAGCTAAAGAACGTGTACATTATTACAATTAGCGCACATGCCCAAAGGAGTGGTACTTGCTCGCGTGTTGGGTTGGTATAAAGCTGTGCGCGCGTTGTTGATTCAACGAGTTTGAGTCGTAGGGCTTGGGCCATGCGTAGGGCTTTGGCGACGATGGGTGATGGCAAGTGTTTGTACGCGTACAAGAGTGTCGTCAATCGCTACATGCAAAGCAGCAAGTCCTTTTTTTACCTTAGCGACGAGGTCGCCGAGGGCAATTGCTTCGAGGCCGTGGTCATTGAAAAGCCGTTGACTGCCGACATGTAAAGTTGTCGACTTGATGCCTTGATGGTCCCGAGTAAAGTTAGCCACGCGACGTACCGCGTCATTTGTGCCAGCGTAAGAGCTAGTGGCGCTAGTATGTGCTGGTCGCAAAAGTGAAAGTACCGGCGGGTGGTATTGCCGTAAGTCGTTGATGTGTTGGGTGCCCGTACTCCGGACAGTAGGACTAGGGTCTTCGCACCGACTACGTCAAAACCCTATAATCTTGGTCATGTCCGGCTTTATCGTCTCGATCCACGGGTTAGTGTTGGCAGTTGCGGTTGCTCTATACTTAGGCCTTGCTGGTCGGCGTAACCGTTTGTCGGGGATTTTAGGTTGGCGGTGTAGTCCCGTAGAAAGAGCAAGGGTAGCGCTCACAACTCCTCGTCAAGTAGAGCCACGCCGGGAGGGAACTCGGAATACATTGACGGTCCGGTGAGGACTGCCTGTTGTATCGCGTTGAGCATGACGCGCGGGTTGAAACATGTTGGGGCGGGGCGCGACGATTGATTCCTCGGAGGCCGTCTCGGTCAGCGCTTGGTGCCAAACATTGCATGTCCATCTAGGGGCGACTACAATAATTGATGCGCCACTTTGACGCAGTTTGTTTTCCCGAAGCAACGCCGCAGCGCTCATCGGACATAGCGAGGATCTAACTTGGCCTACGGCGAAGGGGGGGTCAACACGAGCAGCGCCCATCTATGCTTTTGCGTGTTTACACGCTCTTGAAAGACCTTGCTCCTTCCTCGCCGGTCGCTCTCATGCGTCGTCTAATTCGCCCGTGTTTTCCCGCTTAATGTCGGAATAGTATAGTCCGCAGTACAATTGGAAGCGTTTTTGTCGGCAACTCGCCGGCTGTAACACGCTCATGTGATCATTGTCGCGACACCTGCCCGGCCCGAGACACGCGCTAGAAACACAACACCTACCACCAAGAAGACGACTTCCTCGAGAGGCGCCCGCCGACGGCGCAGCGGCGGCGGCCCCGGAGGGGGGTGCGCTCGCAGGCCCGTCGGCACCTACCTCTACCTCCACGCGGTGGGCGCTGGTAACCCCATAGCCGTGCCAGGCCTGGCACGGTAGGGGGCCGAACGAGGTACCGGCAGCTGCGATCCGCGGGATCAGCAGCTGTCGGGAAGCCCTGTACGGAGGGTTTTGGAAAACATAATATCCGTACACCGACACAGGGATCTCCCGCTCGGCCTGTCCGATATGTCTTTCTCGCGACTAAATACTCGCAGATACTCTCCCGACGATGGGGCGGGGGCGGCGTCTGCGAAATATTTTTTGGCGAAAAGGGGTACGGACGGATCAGCGGAGGGACGAGGGTGTTGGAGCTGGCGGCGGACAGCTGGGAAGCAGCGCTTGGGACAGCGCTCGCTAGCAGTCGCCAGCCCTGCGAGAGTCTTAAGTCTCCCCTGGGGGCGAGGCCTGATGCTACGCAGGACGGAGGCTGGTCGCAGCCGGAGGAGCGGCACGGTCTGGCGGCGGCGGTCCTTAGGATCGCCCGCCGCCGGAAAAGCCCGGTACGGGGGGTTTTTGGAAAAATTCCCGTACCCACCATCTTTTGAGGACCGGCGACTCGATCCCTGTGTTCTTCCAACCCCTTCCCTAGTCGGTACCCGGTTATCGATAGGCTGCCTCAGGCAGTGTGCCTAGGGTTATCGTAACGGCACACTGCTCGTAAAGGCGACCCCCTAACAACGTAAACCACCGGGGGAGGGTACGGACGGCCACAGCGCGATCAGATAGGTGTTGGAAACAGACGGGAAAAGGACAGGGGACAGGAGAAAATCTGGCTCGGGGGCAGGAGAGCCAGCCGGACACCGTCTGCAGCCTAGTTATTCTCTCTTCTCAGCCCCCGAAGGAGGAGAGAAGACTCGGCCAGGTGGAGAGCTGCGTCGAGAGGAGCGGCTAATACCTCGGGCGGGGTGGAGCACGGATCGGAGCGGGACCGACGACGACCTATGCGAGGGGGGTTTTTCACCTGCCTTTCCCCCCAAGCTCCGGCACGACCGGAGTCGCACGGGAGCCGAGGTCAGGCAGGTTCGCCTCGACCATCTCCAGCTAGACAGCCTTGCTGATCAGCGACCCCGCAGCGGCTGGAGCAGGCCGCGTAACGTGGAGACTAGCGACATTTTATTTTTCATACTGTATCCAAAAAAATACGTATAGATCAGAAAATTATAAATACCTGGATACGGGTATGTTTTAGACGGTATCGTTACTGCCATTGGAGAGGTTGGGATTAGTGGTTCACGGTCTATCCCCACGCTTAGAAGTCCAACTACAGGTTGAGCATAGCAAAAGGGGGGGCCCATAGACTCCAGCCGGTTTTTACTGGTATTGGAGTAATTAATTTCAAATTTCAAATTTCCTCGAGACAAGCCAAGACGACTGCAAGACATCGGCTACTTCGAGGTGGGTGTTAGCACTAGCACCCCGTTGCCTGGAGCTTATATACAAGGTAGCCATTTGTCATCCTAGTAGTACTTAGTGTTATCCTATTAGCGGTACTCTTTTCCCTTGGTAGTGGCGGTCGGTCGGCCATGCCCGTGCCTTCGCTGGCCGTCATCACTCTCCCCTCACTTCTCTAGTCTCCACACCCGGTCCCCTTGTGAGGGCGGCACGACCCTACGTGTAATTATCCATTTCCAGCGCCCGTCGGCGGCGCAGCGGCGGCGGCCCCGGAGGGGGGTGCGCTCGCAAGCCCGTCGGCACGTACCTCTATCTCCACGCGGTGAACGTTGGTAACCCCGTAGCCGTGCCAGGCTTGGCACGGTAGGGGGCTGAACGAGGTACCGACAGCTGCGATCCCCGGGATCAACAATTGTCGGGAAGCCTTGTACGGAGGGTTTTGGAAAAGCATAATATTTGTACACCAGCAAAGGGATCTCCCGCTCGGCCAGCCCGAAATGGTTTTCAGCAACTAAATACTCACAAATACTCTCCCATCACGGCGGGAACGATGTCTGCGAAATATCTTTTTGGAGAAGAAGGGTACGGACGGATCAGCGGTGGGACGAGGGTGTTGGAGCTGGCGGCGGACATCCGGGAAGCATCACTAGGGTATGGAGCTCGCTAGCTGCCGACAACCATGTGAGCTTATGCCTCCCCTGGGGGGGAGACAGAAGGCCACGCATGATGGAGGACGGTCGCAGCCGGAGGAGCGGCACAGACTGGCGGCGGAGGTCCTTAGGATCATCCGCCGCCGGAAAAACCCGGTACGGGGGGCTTTTGGAAAAATATTCCCGAACCCAACACTTTCTGTGGCGCGGTGACTCGATCTTTGTGTCCGACTCACCCCTCCTCTAGTCGGTACCCGGTTATCGACATGCTTCCTTAGGCAGTGTGCATGGGGTTATCGTAACGGCACACTGCTCATAAAGGCGGCCCCTTAACACCGTAAACCACCGGGGGAGAGTTTGGACGGCCACATTGCGATCAAATAGTTGCTAGAAACAGACGGAGCAAGGACAAGGGGCAAGAGAACACCTGACACGGGGGCAGGAGCGCCAGCCGGACACCGTCTGCAGCCTAGTTATTTTCTCTTCTCAGCCCCCGAAGGAGGAGAGAAGACTCGGCTAGGTGGCGAGCTGCGTCGGGAGGAGCAACTACTACCTCGGGCAAGGATAGAGCACGGATCGAGACGGGACCGAGGACGACCCGAGCGAGGGAGTTTTTCACCGGCTTTCCCCCCTAGCTCCGACACGACCGGAGTCGCACATGAGCCGAGGTCAGGCAGGTTCGCCTCGACTAGCTCAAGCTCACCAACCTCGCTGATCAGCGTCCCCGCAGCGGCTGGAGCAGGCCGCGTATCGTGGAGACTAGCGACACTTTTCTATTTCATACTGTATCCAAAAATTACGTATTGATTATGAAAATTCGTTACAAGAAAGAGCAGTGGAGGCCACCAAGCAAAGAAAAGATACGTATATAGATAAAAAAATAATGAATACATGGGTACGTGTATGTTTTATACACAGCGCAGAAAACGGACCTTTTTCAGACATTTTAACTTATGCGCACGTTGTACCACATTGCACACTGCTTTTGACACCTCCGAACGCCCCAAAAACCCCACCATGTCTAGTTTAGGTCTTTCCTAGACCGTACGGACTGTGTGCGCCCTCTTGGTGGCCGTACTTGTCAGAGGTAGTGCTTGATGGGCGGCCTAGTAGTGGGGCTAGCGATGGTTACCGTATTGCGGCATGTCGACTTACCATCGGTAAAACATACCATTTCTCAACAGCAACACGGCGAAACTCGCAGGCATTATGCCTTTTTAGTCCAAGAGGCAGCGAGCGGCAATAAGACGGCATGCGAGGGAGCAGGCCGTGGCTGCGGAAGTATCCATTGCAGGTAGCCGCCCGAGTGTCGGAGTGGGGCAGCGACGAGGCGGCGTCGGCATCATCGTCAACAAAAACAACAACGACTCACCATCCCGCGCTGACACTGCCCGCGCGAGAATCCGTGAAACAACAACAGTGCAGAATTTGCAGTCACGCGTCCGCGACCTCCGCCGAAAGGTGGTTAGTTCGAATGAGGCGGAGAGATACTGGAGGGCGAAGGTTGACAACCATAAGGATAGTGAGAAAAGTCTGCGGTCGCAAGTATCGAAACTAGAAAGGCCAATTGTCGAGGGAGAGATTAAGCGCAACAAGATTCAGCAAGAAGTGGCACGGTTGAAACGTCAAATATTGCTGAAGCATAGCGCCAATCGAGAAGGCGCACCGGGAAATACTACCAACAACAGTGGGAGTAGCAGCGACGTGGAGGACAGCGGTAGTAGTGACGACGCGGCGCCCGCCGGCGGCGCAGCGGCGGCGGCCCCGGAGAGGGGTGCGCTCGCAGGCCCCTCGGCACCTACCTCTACCTCCACGCGGTGGGCGCTTGTAACCCCATAGTTGCGCCAGGCCTCGCACGGTAGGGGGCTGAACGAGGTACCGACAGCTGCGATCGCGGGATCAGCAGATGTCGGGAAGCCATGTACGGAGGGTTTTGGAAAAACATAATATCCGTACACCGGCACAAGGATCTCCCGCTCAGCCAGTCCGATATGTCTTTTCCGTGACTAAATACTCGCAGATACTCTCCCGACGATGGGGCGGGAGCGGCGTCTGCGAAATATTTTTTGGCGAAAAGGGGTACGGACGGATCAGCGGAGGGACGAGGGTGTTGGAGCTCGCGGCGGACTGCTGGAAAGCAGCGCTAGGGCACGGCGCTCGCTAGCAGTCGCCAGCCCTGCGAGAACCTTAGGTCTCCCCTGGGGGCGAGGCCTGATGCTACGTAGGACGGAGGTGGGTCGCAGCCGGAGGAGCGGCACGGTATGGCGGCGGCGGTCCTTAGGATCGCCCGCCGCCGGAAAAGCCCGGTACGGGGGTTTTTTGGAAAAATTCCCGTACCCACCATCTTTTGAGGACCGGCGACTCGATCCTTGTGTTCTTCCAACCCCTTCCCTAGCCGGTACCCGGTTATCGATAGGCTGCCTCAGGTAGTGTGCCTAGGGTTATCGTAACGGCACACTGCTCGTAAAGGCGGCCCCTAACAACGAAAACCACCGGGGGAGGGTACGGACGGCCACATCGCGATTAGATAGGTGTTGGAAACATACGGAAAAGGACAGGGGACAAGAGGAAATCTGGCTCGGGGGTGGGAGAGCCTGCCGGACACCGTCTGCAGCCTAGTTATTTTCTCTTCTCAGCCCCCTAAGGAGGAGAGAAGACTCGGCTAGGTGGCGAGCTGCGTCGGGAGGAGCAACTAATACCTCGGGCGGGGTTAGAGCACGGATCGAGGCGGGACCGACGGCGACCTATGCGAGGGGGGTTTTTCACTTGCCTTTCCCCCCTAGCTCCGGCACGACCGGAGTCGCACAGGAGCCGAGGTCAGGCAGGTTCGCCTCGACTAGCTCAAGCTAAACAACCTTGCTGATCAGCGACCCCGCTGCGGCTGGAGCAAGCCGCGTATCGTCGAGAGTAGCGACATTTTATATTTCATACTGTATCCCCAAAAAACACGTATAGATCAGAAAATAATAAATACATGGATACGGGTATGTTTTAGACGGTATCGTCACTGCCATGGGAGAGGTTGGGATTAGTGGTTCACGGTCTACCTCACGCTTCTAAGTCTAGCGAGATGTAGCACAAGGGGGGCCCGAGAGACAGCAACCGGTTTTTACTGGTACTGTTGTAAACAATTTCAATTTCATTTCATTCATAGTGACGACGCCGAGGCCGAGCCTCGCCGCCGCCGGCGGTCGCATCATCAGCGGCAAATACCGAGCGGGCTGTCGTACAAACTTCGAGATACCGCTTCACGCGCGACAGTGGAAAGGTACATCGGACGCAAAGCCGAACAGTGAGAGAATTGGTTGACTCAAGCTGTCGGTAACGACGGCAATTGGCAACGTGTGTTCGGCGGGGATGGCGAGGAGGAGGCGGGTGATCGCAGTGTGGATAGAGAGTACAGACGCGGCGAGGAATTGCGTGAGGCGGGGGACATGGCTGGACATCCCTCTTATGTTCGAGCAGCACACACACCCCGTTTCATTTTGGGTGCTTTGCTAGCGAACTATCTAGAGCTTCTTAGTGCTATTTTGCAATCTAAGCAATTTAAGCATGTGTTCAAAGCAGCCAAGGAACGTGCACTGCATGCGGTAAGAGACCTATGGGAGCGAAATGGGTTGCAGGGTTACACCGATCTGAGGCTGTCACAAGATGCATATCAACGTCTTAGCAACGTGACAACGCACAAATGGGATGAGGACATGGAAGAGATGGTGAGATTGGTGTTGCCAGGAGGAGCTCAGATGTGCAAATGGCTAGCCGTACCTACAGTGCCACAAACCCAAGAGCATGAATTGAACGCGGTAGGGTTGCAATCGTCCACAAACTTACTGTCGACTACATTGGATCTATCACTAGTGTTGCAACAACGTGCACGGAGGCTGTTGAAGGAAGGACTAATCAAGCATGGTGAGGAATTGCGGGTGCAAGTGATTGCCGATGCTTCCGGGATTTTCAACTCCACTAGAACAAATGGGACTGTGGTGGTGCTGAAGGTGATTTCTTTGCGTATTATTGGTGCTATAAGCATAGTCAGATTACCAGTCGATACGTTATACTGAAAATGTATTTTACGTACACAATGATGTGCACAGATTGTATATGACGACAGCTCAATGGTAGGTGTGAAGGGAAAGGAAGGTTTTCTCGTCAATTCAGTGGAGAACAACATGCCATGCTCCTTCTATCTTCGTGATGATTGCTGCGAGGACATCATGCGGAGCTGCCCGGGAATTATAGAGGTGATGCAAAACCTGGTCGCTGAAGGTCTTATTGTGAACGGGAGGCACCACAGTGTGCTGTCATGTATGGGTGGAGACCTCAAGCTGCTTAACGGATGGCTAGGGTTGTGTGGGTGCTCGTCGAAGTACCCGTGCATTTATTGCAAGGCAAGAAAAGAGCACCTATTCAGGACACAGTCAGCTTGGGATCCCTTTGGTGGACTGCCTCTACGAACGATTCAGGAAATGTCGCAGATGACGCACGTAGTTTTAGACTATGATTATGTTTGCCTTGCTCCCGGTGCGTTTCAATATCATTCGATTGCGATTTATGTGTGTGTGTGTGTGTGTGTGTGTGTGTGTGTGTGTGTGTGTGTGTGTGTGTGTGTGTGTGTGTGTGTGTGTGTGTGTGTGTGTGTGTGTGTGACTTACTGATATGTGTAATTGTTTTGGCAGATTGTGCTTCCTCTGTCAGTGCGGCCAGTGAGACCCCATCGACGGAGGGCATGACTACGAGCAAGCGCCAAGCCTTGCGGCAACAACACTTCGGCCAATGCAGAGGTCGCCAACCCTTTATGCCCATGCCTAGCGTGATGTACTACATCGCGGACATCCTGCACAGCAACCTACTGAGGGTGGTGCCACAGATTTTTCTTCATAATAAATTGTGATGAAGAGCAGCTCAAGCAGGTTGGGCAGTGGTGCTACGAGAATTTATCCTTGAGAGCTGGCCGGGGAGAAAAAACCCCGTACAGCCTCCACGTACCGTAGTGCTTTATTCCGATATATTATATTTCTCAATGGTGAATGTGCTGTTTTTCGGGCCCGCGCCCCCGTCACCCCCCAACTCAAGTTTAAGATGGATGGGAACTTCCGCCTGAATCACCAGGACTCCCCCAGCAGCAATATCTGAGCTGCAAAGCATGCCCATGCCTCGCTGCCTCGTAGGCTTCCTGCATTAGCACTTATCAGGGGCGGCACCGTCGTCGTTACGTCTCGCGCTGGTGAACACATCGCCATCGATGTCTTCGAAGGAGATAAAAGCACAGCGAAGAACGCTTCAAGAACAACAAGTGAGGCCGCACTTCTTTCCTTCGAATATTGAAGCCTGCGTGTTCCCCGTTTATTTCTTTGTGTGTCTTATCGAATAGCAGCGGTCGATTTCTTGCGGCTGCTCGTTTTGAGCTTATGAGGTCCACCCCATTGCCGTCCACCTCATAATGATGCCCGGGCCGACCCGTTGCAGCGGGCCGCGAAGGTGCTGGCCTTGAAGTCACCTACCGCGACGGAGTTTCTTCTCGTGCGGCACTGCGAGACCGCCTGGAACGCGGAGTGTCGAATTCAGGGCCACTTGGACCCGCCTTTGAACGAGACGGGGCAAGGGCAGGTCGCACAGGTGCACAGGTACCCTTTGACCTTTCGTTGACCCTTACCATCGCAAACAGCTCATACTTTCTCGTGCACGGTGTCAGCTTCAGAGTGTGCCTTCGACAATCCTCAGCTCCACGGGTACTTCCGTGGACTGTTTCAACCCCTGATTTCCCGCACTCTAGTTCGGCAGGTGCTCGGAAGTCGAGTACCTGTTCGAACACGTTCGTCACTTCACGGTTGGATAGAATATGCCGTTCCGAACCTAATCCGGTGCTTCCGTTCCTCCTTCAGGTGCTGTCGTGCCTGACCGAGAGCAGCGAGACAATTTCAGCAATTTATTCCTCCGATCTCCTCCGGTGCGTCCAGACCGCGACGCCGGCGGCACAGGCTCTAGGATTGCAGGTCGTTCTCTGATCCTCAGCACCTGAGCACCCGGTTCCAATGTCAGCGACTTCTCTGGTTTAAGCGCCAGGCAGGCCAAGTCTGATTTGTGTCGGTTGACGTATCAGCTGGCCACTCAAGGGGACTTGCGCGAACGAAACTTGGGAGTGCTGCAGGGGTTGGTAAAGCAAGAGGCCCAAGTCAA
Organism: Tetraselmis chui; assembly: GCA_026401115.1. Lineage (NCBI taxonomy): Eukaryota > Viridiplantae > Chlorophyta > Chlorodendrophyceae > Chlorodendrales > Chlorodendraceae > Tetraselmis > Tetraselmis chui. The sequence continues at coordinate 21,104 of JAPMLY010001909.1, read as the reverse complement.
GGTTGGGCCCAGTGTCACACACTCCAAACACAACCTAACCTGACCTCGCCTTCTCATTATCCGCAGAACGCATTATGCAGCAGCACTGACTCGCACGGCCCTCTGTAACGGGTGATGTACAACCGTAGGAGCCTACCGCGTGGGCCACCCTTCTTAACGGCGGTAGTGATGCTCGCATTCCGGTAAGCCGCTTGAGCAGGTGGCTCTTCCTTGGTCCACCGTGCCTGTGTGTGTGTGCGTGTGTGTGTGTGTGTGGGGGGGGGGGGGGGGGGGGGGGGAGGGGGCTTGCGTGTGGGTGTCTTCTTCTCCATTTATGTTCCTGCGTGTATTCGTGTGTGTGAACGTGCGTAAGGGTGTGGGAGAGTATGTATGTATGTTTGCACCAGTGAGAAATTGTGTACAGTCTTTCGGTGTGTATGTGTGTATTTCGGTGTGAATGTGTGTGGACGGTTATCTGCAAATCATTGCGTTCACATTCATTCGAGTGGATGTGCGTTCCAGCAAGTGTGTATTTGTCCTAAAGTGTGGGAAGTTGTGTTTGACAGGGAAAGGGAGGAAGGGATATAGATAAAAAGTGGGAAAGGAGATGGAGTGTGTGTGGGGGGAGAGGGTTGCACATTTGTTAATGTGCATCTGCTTTATGTTTTTGAGTGTGTGAAATAGAACAAAAGGGAGTGTGTGTGTGGGAGAGAGAGAGAGAGAGAGAGAGAGAGAGAGAGAGAGAGAGAGAGAGAGAGAGAGAGAGAGAGAGAGAGAGAGAGAGAGAGAGAGAGAGAGAGAGAGAGAGAAAGAGAGTGCGTTTGTACATCTTGTAGTGTGAGAGAGTGTGAAGTAGGAGAAAAGCAACAGGGAGGGAGGGTGGCACTGCTTGCAGGATCCGCCTTATGCCATCGTCTCGCACTGCAATGTCTGATAGGGCGGCGGGGAGAGTGAGGAGGATTTGGGGAGTCGGGTGCAGAAAGCAGTCAATGAAATTGCAGAGGCGCACCCAGGTAGAACCCCGCCCCACTGCTGCCTTTCCGTCCACACCCCCTGCATACGTTCCACAACAGGCAGCGCACGCGGGCCACATTCCTGTATGACGCCCTCACATCCCATTCATCTGCCGCGCTGCCGTGTTGGTTTTATTAAATCACGACTTGACTGTGTTTATGTGTGCCAAGGTGGCCGGGTCGCTGTCGTCACCCACGGCGGTGTGCTCGCCCAAGTTTTCAAACTGGCGACAGGCCACTACAGCCGCAGTCCCAGCGTGAACGGCAGCCTTCACCGCATTTTGGTCGACAACGGGCGGTGGTCCCTCCTCAGCTGGGGCGGCACCTCGCACCTCGAGCAAGGCAGCTACTCGAAACGGGCTTTTGGCGGAGGGGTGGACTCCGGGTGAAGCGGGCTCGTAGGGGGTCGACTGCTCGGCGTTTGTCTTGTACACATCTCCTCGGTCTTTGCCCATACTAGAAAGTGTGATACACGGTGGTACAAACTAAGGACAGCTGGGCAACCACGAACCAGTCGCGCTGGCGTGTCGACCTGCTTAAATGATAACTACTTTGTCTCGTCAGTTTTCGAGAAATTAAGGGTCATACTGTTTTTTGGGTGCATTGCTATCATCCGGTGATCCGGCTCGTCATTTAATGAGAATTGTATGTGCGATGCACTCGTTTTTCATTACCCACGCATCGCTGCATTCATGAAGAAGTACCCCATTGATCGATGCATCCACGAATTCGTGACCCATTTGATTCACACACCAGCAGTGTCCTCGCAGTGCAATTGATACTCTGTCTTTAGCTTCAATGGCTGATGCGGAGGATGTACCGTAGCTAGATGAGGTTGGCCCGTCTCGAACGCAGACCATCCTCGGGTGGCCGGCTCGGGGGGAGCGGGCCGAGCATCGTGTAGGTCCAGCAGCAGTTTTCGTTGAGCATTCTTGACAAGTGGACATTGATATTATGCATTTTCTCGAGTAAAGCCATTTTATTTCTTCTTTTCCTTCGTACATACGTCGGACATTACTGCGATTGCTTCCAATTGATTTAAACCGAGGAACAACGGGACGCATTGCAGGTAGATGTGTCGTGCGGCGAAACTGGACGAAGAGTACCCGGTTTAAACCCTATTCCTACAAGCGCCCTAACTAAATGGCGAAGTATGGGAGGGCTGAGAGACAGCAATCCGTCCATATTGCGCAGGTATTGTTGTAAATGACTTTCATTTTGATGGATTCCAGGGAAGAATGGCTAATGATAAGCGACTAACTGAGGCAATAAGGGTATTCATCTTGATTGTATTAGACGTACTGTCTGGTCAACATCAGGGGGGGGGGGGGGGGGGGGCCTAGTCAAGAACACGCTCCCCTCTCACCACGTCAAGCTCAACGACACCCGAGTACCGCCCAATTGTAGGAGAGCCGGGAAGCAAGCACTTAGCCGCCATCCGGTATGGCTATACCTGAGCTTCAAGCGAGTGTTGTCGGGGGGTTTGTCATATTAAGCCCACAACTTCCCATGAAATTGTGTGAACTACACACGTCGTTATGAGCGCCATGCTTAGGCACAAGTCAAGCGCTCAACCCAAAATGTATTTTCCCCAGTGTTTCACATAGCTGTATTTTTGGGGACGTGATAGTGGGGGTTTGGAGGCGTGGGTGCCGTGTTCAATGCGCGAGGTTGGTTTGCGGGTGTGTGGATAGAGCACGGAAGTTCACGCCACACGCACGGGTGATGTACTTGGAAAGCAGACGAGTAAAAACCCACATGACGCAGATTTGGATAATCTCTGCACGATGTAAATAGGCGAGGGCGATCGGCTTTGGGGAGGGGCGAGGTCCATCTTGGCCGTTTGGGACGCATCACGTTGACGGTAGGTGGTGTTTGGAATGCTTGGGTGCGTGCTTATGCCGACCAAACCCGCCCCACGCGTGGCACACGTTGGGAATCAAGCTTGTTAATCAGTGGGAATGAAGAATTGGTAAATTCATATGGACAAGCCCCGCACAAATCGGCTCATGAGGTAAGCCGAATTCGACGGGTGTTGCTTGGCACTGCGGCTCAGCTTTGCCGGAATACTATGTAGATTAAAATAATTCACCTAGAATTCGTTTGTGGGCGCTTGAACTCCAAAGTAGGCGCGTTCGACGCGCATTGCAAAGTCGCATCCAATACAGCCTCCACAAAGCTGGCATATACCACTCACCACCATCCAACGCACACCCGCTCACCTACGCACACTCCCACCGCACGCACAACCACTACCTTCCACTTCGGGACCATGCCCACGATTGTGCAACGTTTGTTTACACATACGTCTCTAGAGAAGGAGGCTCTGCCCCCCTAGGGGCCGCTGCTACTTACCCTTCCACAAACACCTCTCTTAAAATCCTAGTCACATGTACACCACCAACCCATACCATTAGTAGGGCCGAACTTCAAGCAATAGACCTCGGACTCAAACTAAGACATCATGCCCTCCTATCGGACAGCGCATGCTCCCTCCGCCTCATCCATAAGTACATTCGTAGCCCTCCACCATGCATCAACACTCTCATCTATCCTATTTACACTCCTAACCCACACCACGGCCGGTCTGACGACACATCTCGGTAAAACAAAAGCACACAAGAACTCTAAGGGTAATGCCATTGCAGACCACTTAGCAAACACAATCGCACACGGCCAGCCCCCTGATGCAATATACTTCAGAGGCGCCCACACACATCTAGGGCAATGGACCTGGCCGTACACCACACAACCTGACGAGCCTAGCCCTCCTAAGACCCTAGTATATACCAACGTCAAAGCAGATGCGCGAAAATACAGTCTCACCTCAACCATTACTCCCCTTTACCACTCCACCAAACGTGACGACCTCCTCGCCGCAGCCAAAAGAAATGGAGCAGATATTACCTACCATGGTCGACACGCATCCATCACACCCACTCAATTCACGCACAAAATGGAATTTATGTGGGGCGATCACAACACCCGCCTCCCCCCTTGGAACTAAATTCTCAAATGCCCAATGTGCGACTAGTTTATTAGTAACGGCTAGATGGCGGGCAATTGCCCCTTAATGTTAGGCCTCCAGCACGACCGCCACAATAGTTCACTTCAACTCCTACTCACACTACTACAACAATCAAACGGGGGGCGATGGGAAGCCATCACCGCCGACTTCGGTAATAAACCTATCAAATCCTTCACACCCCACACATTCAGCAAACTACTCCCTCACCTTGACAGTTGACACACCCTCCTTTCATTACAGTCAAATGAGCACTTAAAGTGTGGACGCCGACGAACGCCTCGACCACTTCTCCCTAACCCCCTGCCCCGCAGCCTTGCCAGAGAATATTCTGCCCACCCAAGTAAGACCCCCGGCACATAAACCCGACATTATTATACTCCTAGAACCCCGCCTCGTCAGCCATACCTCCTCTCGACGCAGATATTCCGTTATTCGTAAAATTCAGAGAGGAGAATGGAAATACTGCACCGATGGTAACCTTAAAGACGGCCACCTCATCACGGAGAAATGCACCCCCCTTGCAAACGCATTCCGCTCAAAGTGGCCATGCACACACGTGGACATCGTACCCACAGTTATGAGCCGCACCGGAACACCCCACTCCCTCACACACACCAACATCACTACCTTAATCAACCCCGGGACTGACCCACTAGACAAACCCTCCAATACCCCAACCCGAGACACTACCTGCATCCTCTCCCGCCTTCACATCCACACTGTCCAATGGCTCCACCATCTACTCCGCATCTACCGTATCAAAGTTTTTACCACTTACAAACAAGTTCTTCACAGCATTTCTAATCCTACCTTCCCATGTAATACCACACCCAACCCTACCCTGCCAAAAACCTTCTAGAGGGGGGGTAAAGCCCCACTACACCTTCGGAGGGGATGAACAAGGAGACTCCCGGCTTATATTTTGTATTCAAAGTCCTATATAGCATATGCAGGAAGGCCCTTAGAGGCTTAGACGGCAGCCATATTGTGCATGGTAATGGTTACAGATCACTTTCATTTTAGTTCTCGCGCCCAACGGTACATTTGCGAAGAAGTTTTGACCTTATTTGATTAAGTTATGATCGTTTGAACATTGTGGCCGAAAAGAGCTTGCACTTGGGTTGTGCACATATTGGTGGTAAGTCTACATACGCTATTTCGTGCGTTCCCCCACAACGGCCTGCCCATCACCTCCTCCCTCTATCGCATGTGCATCAAACTATCTATTCGATGACGAGCAGTCTCGAAACAGCCAGTTCGACGACAACAGTCTTAGTAGGTCTCTGCGTACACATGGACCTACCTTCACAACTGAGAACAACTTCCCCGAGTTCCGTAGAAAATATATAGACTGTCTACGTGCTGTTAACTCTTCCTTTCTTGAGCTACAAGAGGGAGTAGCACATGATGATGCTGATGCAAACAGAGCCTATCGCAACTTTCAGCCTAAAATGTTCGGTTTCCTCCTTGTCGTGATGAAACACCCTTATTCATTTGCTATAGGTATGTAATGTATTCAGCGTGATTTCTCCTTTGCGACAAGAGAGTGATTTCTCCTTTGCGTGATCTCTCATGGCTCCCTCTAATCCTCTCCCACTTACCACGCCACCTCTCACCTACCCTCTCCTCTTGCACCCGCCCAACCCGCCGCCTCCCCGCACGCTCCAACATAGCTTCTACCATACACATCGACCCAGAATACCTTTCACCCTCAGATACTCCTTACCCCCCCCCCCCCCCCCCCCCCCCCCCACCCCCCCCCCCCTCGCGATGCTACTCGCATCCTCTCTAAACACAAAATTTGAATTTTGAAATTGTTTACAACAATACCAGTAAGAACCGGATGTCGTCTCTGGGCCCCCCCTTTTGCGATGCCATACAAGACTTAGAAGCGTGATGTAGACCGTTAACCACTAATCCCAACCTCTCCAATGGCAGTAATAGCGTAATAATTTTGAAATCAAGAAAACAGATCTAAAAATAAATCCACTTGTCGAGAAATGCAAAACTAAAGTGCTGCTCGACCTTCACGATGCACGGCCCGCTCCCGCCGAACCGGGGTGTCGACCGGCCTAGGCCGGTCGGCGTTCGGGAGGGACGACGGGCAAGCCTAATCTAGCTCCCGCGTGACTTCGGTCTTGGCGAAGGTAGGAGGGGAAAGGCTGGCAAAAAAACCCTCCTCGCGCGGTCGCTCGTCGATCCCGCCGCTCCATCCCGTAAACCCCGCCCCAAGGTCTTGCCGCGTCCACCGACGCGGCGGTCCTCCGTGTCGAGGTCCCCCATCACCTCGAGGATATGTGGGAGGGACCGAGACACACAGACATAGAAAAAACTAGCGCTCCTGCCTCCGCGCCTGAATTTTCCCCGCTCATTTCCCCGGTTTTTTCTCTGTCTGGTACCCGGGTACCTGTCGGTTTTCCGGCCTGTGGCCGTACCCTCCCCCCTCTCATCGCGCGTCCACCGAGCAGCCTTTTCTTGAGCGGGGGCCTCCGCGCTCACCCGGGCCCGCGCTCAAGGACCCCTAGGAGTATGAAGGTCTGTCGGGGTAGTGGGTGTCGAAGAGGGGGGGGGGGGAGGTCACCGTAGCCGGATCCGGCGGGCCGCGGGCGCCCGGAATTAAACAAACCCTCCGTGCCGGGTTTTCCGGCGGCGCCGACCCAAAGGGTCGTCGCCGCCAGATCGTGTCGCTCCTCCCGTCGCGACTGTCTTCCTTGCCGTCCCAGCTGACTCCTCCCCCCGGGAGATGACGCTGGACGACGTAGCGGCGCGCTAGTGAGCGCCCTACCCTAGTGCTGCTCCCCAACTAGCTCGACGCCGGGTACGGACATTTTTTTTTAGTATCCAAAAAAGCCCTCCGTACAGGGCTTTCCGGCGGCGGCTGATCCTGAGGATCGCCGCCGCCTCCTGTAGCCGCTCCTCCGTCTGCGACTAGCCACCATCCTGTGCCATGTCTTGCCTCACCCCTCGGCAAGGTTCGACCGGCACAGGGCTGGTCGACAGCTAGCGAGCGCCCTTTCTTGGCGCTGCTTCCCGGCTGGCCACCACCAGCTCCAACACCCGCCTCCCACCGCTGATCCGGCCGTACCCTCCTCGCCATCAAACGCTGCCGTAGTACTGGCCCCACCCCTCAAAGGAAGGCAGTATCTAGGAGTATCTGTATGCGAAAAACATATCGGACGGGCCGAGCGGGGGATCTTGGCGCCGGTAGTGCACAGAAATTATTTTTTCAAAAGCCCTATGTACATGGCTTTCCCGACAGCTGCTGATCCCACGGATCGAGCTGTCGGCCCTCTTATCCCCTACCGTGCCAGGCCTGGCACGGCTACGGGGTTTCCAGCGCCCACCACGGGGAGGTGAGGGGATGCCGACGGGTCTGCGAGCGCACCCCCCTCCGGGGCCGCCGCCGCTGCGCCGCCGGCGGGCGCCCTCTAAACACAATGATTCCGAATACGATTCCGAATACGGCCATACCCAACACATGAAGGAATGGGCCACAGAACGCCTCACCGAATGGGACATGGAATTACATCTTCCATGATTTTATGCTCGGCGCCATGCGTGCTCTAGCTACGAACGCCCGGGGGCTTCATGGCGTGCTTCGGCCTCCACAGGTCAGCGACCGCCAAATAGGGCGGAGTCCGACTAGGCGCGCACCCGACCCAATATATGTCGGCCACGACCAACAAACACCAAATATTGCCCATCCTCCTCCGTGCATTGTGCGTCGCTTCCGTGGATCCCGGCTTCCGGTTTAGTGAGGGGTCACCATGGAGAGGCGGAACGGAAGCCGGTGATGGAGGTAGGCATGTCGTTGCTGAACTCAGCCCCAAACGATCGTATGACCCCGACACCGATGCAGAGCACGCCGAAACATACTTGAGGTCGGTGTTGTTGCGGTTGGGGTTGTAGTACCGATTCGAATCGAGAGAGTAGAGGGGAGTACTTGCGGGCGAGTTCATAAGAGCCGCGGCGTCATATATCATGAACTCGATATTTTCAACCGCGGCTGACTCCCAAGACTCTCACCACTCATCTACACTCCTCCACAAAAGTCTGGGCAAAGTTTCGCACCTTCGCAAGTAGAAAATATAACCATGCGTCGATTTTATTGACAAATCTCCTGAAATACTAGGCAATGCTCTTGCGCCCAAAATGGAATGCGCCGACAACTACGAGGGGCGAATTCGAGCACTGCTGGGCTTGTGTACTTGGGGTTATCGCGCCCGCACCCGTATTACACGCTCTTTCAAAGAGTCGCCGTGATGGTTAGACGAAAATAGTAACGGGCGCACAACGCCGCAATATGAATGCTGATGCGACGGTCGCGCAAATATAATGCATAGGCGACGGAGGGAGGAGGTGTTGGGCAGGCCGCTGTGGGGGGAACGCACGAATTCGCGTATGCAGACTTACAACCAATATGCGCACAACCCATGGGCAAGCCGCTTTCAGGCACAATGTTCAAGCGATCATAACTTAATCATATATGGTCAAAGCGTTTTATAACATGTATTGTTGGACGCGTCTTTTCAATGCGCGTCGAACGCACCTCTTCCAGAGCTCAAACACCCACAAATCGATTTTATATGAAGTATTTTAATTTACAAATTACTCCTGCAAAGCTGAGCCGTAATGCCAAGTAACACCCATCTAATTCAGCTCACCTCATGAGGCGATTTGTGCGGGGTTTGTCGATATATGTTTACCAATTCTTCATTCCGACTGATTTCCAAGCCTAATTCTTGACGCATGCCACGCGTAGGGTGGGTGTGGTTGGCACAAACACATACCCAAGCTATCCAAACACCATCGTCAACGTGATGCGTCCCTAACGGCCAAGTTGGACCTCGCCCCTCCCCTAAGCCAGTCGTCCTCGCATGTTTACAGCGTGCAGTGTCTATCCAAACCTGCGTAATGTGCGTTTTTGCACGCTTGCTTTCCAAAAATATCACCCGTGTCACCGGCGTGAACTTCCATGCTCTATTCACACACCCGCAAATCAAACCTCGCGCATCGAACACGGCGCCTACGCCTCCAATCGCCCTTCAAAAAGCCCCCAAAAATACGGTTATGTGGAACACAGAGTAATATGCAGCTTGGTAAGTTGGTATGAGCGCTTGAGCAATGCCCAAGCGTGGCGCTCGGGACGACGTGTGTAGTTCCGACAACTTCCTAGGAATTTATGGGCTTAATTCGACAAAATCCACCGACATCACCCGCTTTAAGGTGAGGTCTAACCACCCCGAATGACGGCTTACTGCTTGCTTCTCGGCTCTCCTACAGTTGGGTGGTATTTCGGTATCGTCGTGCTTGACGTGGTGAGAGGGGAGCGTGTTCTTGACTAGCTTATGTTGACTAGCTTATGTAACATAATGCATGTCCGGACTTTGTGGAGGAGTGCAGCTAAGTAGCCAGCCTCAAGAAACGCCGTAGTCAAGTCAAGTAACAACGTCGACCTCGCCGCAGGGACCGGGCGGGCTCAGATATTGATTTATTAACAAACACGTACATGTACCTGTATCTTGCAAGCTACCCCGACCTAAGTACTAATTATCCGTACGTCCAGGCACCGGGTACCTGTACCTCATGTAATATATAAGTATAAATCGCTTTATTGTGGTCATTTTCGCTCGTCACCCACGTGGCCACCCACAACCCTGAGGCACGTGCGCTTTATACGGGCAGGACAGCGGCCGCTGTGGTCTGGAAATTGGAGGCGACGACGTCAAGTGCTAAGACGGAGCTTCAACGTGGTAGCTTTCGCGGACCCGACGGAGACAGGATCTTGGCAGGAATACAAAGACAGTGCGAGCTCAAGATATACAATCTCTTATGACAGGGTGGTAAAGCGCCCAAGTAAGTGTGTTAGTTAATGTCGGAAGCTGACAGCCGCCATCTGCCTGCCTCAACGGGCGAAAAGGCCGTTAACTTCCATTCTCGCGAGATACCCACCGCCTCACTCGGTGACGCGCAGCTGCTGGCGCCCGACTGCCAAGAATACAGCGAACCTACCCCCCTGACTGTATTGGAGGAGCTTATCGGTATTTGTGGCGCTGAACCCCCGGGATCCGCTCTCAGCGATTGTCCGACCGTTGAAGAGGTCGAACCCTCCGCCCTCAGCCTACCGAGCCAAGACTTGTCGAGCGGTAGCTCACGCGAAGATAAGAGGCCTGTCCAGCGCTCTCACACACTTCCCATCCTGAGTCGGCCTCATTGGTTCGGCAAGAGTCCCGGGTTCCTCGGTGCTTCTCAGAGCAGCCGTTTAGGGAGGAAGTCCGCTGAAATCTTTGTGGGCCGCACGTCCTTGCGCACTCGCCGGCGGCGACCGAATAACTGGCTGTCTTTCCTGGCTGCACCTGTGTTCAACATGCGCTTCGCAGAAGAGGCCAGCCTGTTTGCGCCCTCCACGCCGCTGCCGACGCTGAATTCAGCGCTGCAGATGAAAGTATTGAAAGGAGAGGTGAGGCACAAAGTTGCATACGCACAAGTAAGATGTTGTGCAACGTTCCGAAGGGAGTTGCCGTCTGTTAATATCTTATTGGTGTCAGCGATGGAACTGCTTGGTTCAGTTGTATTCTCGCCCGACCTCACAGTCCTACTTGAGCATCCGTTGCCGCGATTTATTTTGGAATCCGCGGTTTACTTCTATCGCGCGCGAAGCCCTGCCGTATGGTTGCCGGGTACACACCAGAGACCCTTTGCTAGTAACATTTTATGTATGAAATTATTACAGCGCAGTGTTATTGCTTACGTTCTTCAGGCGGCTTTGTTGGTTGGGGGGGGGGGGGCGGTATGTACCTGCGTCCCGTATTGTGTACCGTCGCTTATGCACTGACTCTTTTTGTTCTGCTCGCTCTGCCACGCCTACAGGACCGCGCCTTCGCGTCGATAGTGAAGTTATCTCCCAGCAGGTTTTCCCCTTGTCCACCGCCCTCCCCTCCCCTCCCCGCCCTGTTGGTTCTGGCACGTACTCGGGTTATTGCGGGAGAGACCCTGTTATCGAATTTCAAATTGCTCCTTTGATATGTTCTTAGCGCTCATTCTTAAAAATACGCCCTGTCGATTGCTTCCGCAGTGACCTGGAGGTGGGAGTGTACGCGGTGTTTGACGGGCACAACGGCCCGAACACTGCACACTTCTGCAAAGATCACCTTATGGGGGAACTGCTTTCTCGACTGCCGAAGGGGGCCATCCCTCCCGAGACGGACACGGAGAAGTTTCAAATACACCTGCTACGGATACGACAGGCGGTGGCCTCCACCTTCACTGCGCTAGACAGCAAGTCGAAACTGGCGGGCTGCCGGGCGGGGTGCACAGCCAGTCTGCTGCTGGTGACGGGGTGGCTAGCGACCGTGGCCAATGTTGGGGACTCTGACGTGGTGGTGCAGACAACAAAGGAGCTGCGCGAGGTCAGCACCACGCACAGGCTCAACGAAAACGACTACGAGATCGCGCGCCTCGAGAAAGGTCCGATCGCCACACTTAGTGCAAGCTTATTCGCCAGAACGCCCAGCTTCCGCCCAGTGACGATGCCTTTTTTCGTTGTGACATCGTTTCCGCCGTGCTGACTTACGTTTTATGTTTTGCACTTACGGCCGCCGCTTCGTGGACGGGACTGAATAATTTATTTTGTCACTATAATATAGCGATAATACAGCCTGACAAGCAGTGAATAAATTATCAACTTTGAGCTATAAATGCCAAGGCTGTTCCTAATAAAAATGGATTACAAGAAGAACGACATGAGGACGGACATGGAAAAGGGAGGGGAATCTAAAGGGGAAGAATGACAACAGGATCACGGAATCCAAAGCACAGCAAAAAGAAGCACTGCATTGTGCATAAACCTAGCCGATGAAGCCCTAAACAAACCCTGTTCCGATTGAATGTGCTGATTTAGGCCCCCCTCCCTCGAATTTATTTGTATGGATCTTCTAGTACTTCAATATTACTTGGTCTGCTGGCTAGTTTGAAAAGGCCACTCCCATAATCATTTTCACTAAAGCAATGCGCATAGCTGTGTGTCGACGGGCGTAATATGCCACATGCAAGCATTAAATGGAGGGGGGGGTGTGGCACTCTTGGAAAGCATTAGCATAGTACATGATGCGCCATCATTGAAACCCAACCTTACTTCATATATATACCTAAAGTGCTGTGATGTTGCTGAGCTGCCAATGGTTACTGCCTCATGTTGTTGATTTAGTTTTGCCCTACTCCGCACGGTTGTCTTCCCATCGAGGGTCTTCAACTTTTCGCAATTAGCCTAGGACAAAGGGCTTAATATTTCCCTACACACACACACACACACACACACACACACACACACACACACACACTAACCCTCAAGAAGGTCATATAGATACCGCTTAAGTGCGCACATACAGAGTTGAAATACAAATGCAGACGACCCCCCCGTTTTATTGGCCAGAATTCGGCACCTAAAACAACATGTTTTATCGGCAGAGACTAATTAGTAGTAAAGTTATTTTGTCTTGTTTATCCCAAGTCTGTCATATCGCCTCTCTCTGTCTCCTACGGGTACGTCCCATCGGGCGAAATAATGGCGGGCGTTGCTGTTGAGCCTCAGTCAGTCAGATAACTGTTTGCCAAAAAATGTGTTTGCCGCCGTGTATATGTATATCCGTATATTCGTCACACATTTTCGCAGTGGGCAACCACATGTCGGCGGTAGTGCTTTGTGTATCATCGGGAGGGCCGAGGGCGCGTGAACTTGTAGTGGCTGACAGTCCGTCGACTCTGCTACTCGTGCTTGCAGCGGGCCATCTTGTAGCGCAGCTGTCTAGCACCCTGCATGGCCCCTCCTTGGGCGGCGACCCCGGCATCGGGCCGATGCGGGTTTGGCCAGGCGGGCTGTGCGTTGCCCGCGCCATCGGGGACGGCGATGTCGGTACGGAGGTGCTGCCGGAGCCGCACATCAAACAGATGAGGGTACCCGACTCGGGGGCGCGCTTTGCGCTCGCTACGGACGGCGTCTGGGACGGCATGCCGAAGAACAAGGTAGGCAAGCTACTTAATAGCTTCACGATCCAGGAGTGCGCTCGAGAGGTGGTCCGGCACTCGCTCATGCGGGGCGGCCTCACGGACGACACCTCCCTCGTTCTCGTGGATGTCCTCCCACCGCAGACGGTGCGTTCAGTATATGCAAGCGTTCCGCGCATTTCATCCCTTCATGTTACGGTTTACTCTTCAGTCCACCCCCTTTCTTCGCGCTCTGACGTGCTGGGCATTGGCTGCGGTGATATATGAGCAGGTCGACTTTTCGAAGATTGCGCCCTCTACAAACTCCTTCAAGCGGATGATGTGTATGTCGGCCGCCAGTGGTCCCGGCGAGGAGCCCACCATTTCGTCTCTGCTTTACATTTTCGCCAGTGCGGACATGGCTGGCTGGGAATTCAAGGTGCGCGGCTTCGCTGACTCTGCCTAGCCGGCACACACTCTCTCTCTTGCCTGTATTTTGCACGATGTGACGAGTAAAGCTGCACTCCAAACTCGATTACTCCTCTCGTGCTGACTCTCGCTTCTCTTGCGCGTCTTGTGGTTTGGCTGGTTGCTCTGCAGAGCGACTTGATTCGTCCGCTCAGTGAAGACTTTTCATCCGACGACTCTTCGCAGCACTACGTCGACCCCTCCTCCTTTAAAGCGGTCGACGTCACCGCGGCAGCCTCAATGCAAAAGATATCGCAAAAGGCGCTGATAACCAACGACATTTCCCTTCGAAACATAGGCTAGCGGCGCCCGTGGGTCAGACAGCGTATGTCAGCCACCTGCGTGTCTTCAGCCTACTGCTGTTGCCGCGATTTGCCCCACACGACCTCATACCACTAGCGGCCCTCCGATGATGCCATCCAGAAATGCCGAGCAATGTCCATGTGTACAAGTAGAACATATTGTTAGCAGTCACTTTATCGCTAAAATTACGTATTATAGAAAGCGCACCGCCCTATTCAGATTCTGCCGGATGAGTAGAAATAGCGCAACATGATTTAATGACCATGCTCATTTGGGTTGTTTTATAAATCACGCGCTGCTCCCACGTGTCGTCGCTCTCGTACTCTTGTCGACCAGAAGCTTGCGCAACATGTCTGAACATCGTGCGAACTTGTGTGCAAGATGATGCACGGATGCCACTCTTGTGTTTGTACGTCCTGTGCATGTGTAAGTCTCCGTTCCGCAGTAGCCGTTCCGCGCTTTCCGTGGGGGGTTGGGGGTTAACCGTTGGTAGCCTTCCTAGTTGTTTCCCTCCTGTCGGATGAAGTTGCTTTGTGCGACTCCTTTTTGGCTCCTTTTCGTCATTGTTTTGTTGTTTCCATTGTGGCCATGTGCAGGAAACTCAAACAGGAAACTTACTTATCCACCGCCCGAAACAAACACAATATCAGTAATACATTGGGGCCTATTATTGAAGTGTGTGAGGTGGGTTTGCTCATCGTTATGCGTGATTCCCGCTCACTCATGGCCAAACAAAATAGGTATCATCATTAATTGACGATGCATGTTTATGAATGACGATGTATAACTAAGTAAGGATGCATGAACGTGTCGTTTGATTTCTTCTTGTCTACACCTAGATGAGCATATATTACAAAGAAACCAGAAGTATTCGCCAGCAAGGAATGGAGAAAGGAGGCAAGGAAGCCTAAGCCCGCGGAGCAAGGCGATAGGCAACAATGTACCCTCCCGCAAGGCATCATGAAGACAGGAACTGAACGAGCGTGCCATGAAGAACCACTGACAGACTTACTAAAATGCAAAGCGAACGGCATTGATATTTATCGGCTCCTTTATAGCAACCCGATGTGGTGATAAAAGCCATGTGCATTTCCTTGCACATTGGGACATACAGCTCTGGCAACGCATACCGGTTTTCCTCCATGGGACACTGCAGTCAACCTTCGTGATGCTCAGTAGGATGGATGTGCTGCTGCTGCTGCTTTATCCGTGCTCTGCGGGCCTAATTCATGCGTTTTTGTCTTTCTTCTGTTGTGGTGGGCTTTCAATTTTGACAGCTTTATTTGTTGTATGAAACACAAAATGTGTATGTATGTATATGTGGTAAGTCGCTAAAAGAAGTGTAATGCTGAATTACAAGAAGCACAACCTGAACATGGACTTGGAAAAAAGAGAGGGGGCCAAAAGGGCAAGAGTGACAAGAGGATCCAAAGCGCGCCCAAAGGAAGCACTTCATTTTGCACAAACCTAGCACATTTAAGTAAGGAAACTCCTCGGCAACGCTGAGAATCCAACACTTGGGAGGCGACAAGCGGCGCCTCACGCGCCGCTCGAGGAAGCACGAGGGAGAAGTATCCTAATGCAAATTATGACCGCACTACTGCAAATGATAATATAATACGCAGCCCGACTAATATCCTGCAAATGTTCGCGGGGGCACGTGGCTACTTTTTGATACGGAATAACGATACCCTTGTGCGTCTGGAAGCGCACGCATTTCGCACGTGTGGGGCGTGTTGTACGTATCATCTACTACCGATGTATGTTTTATTTGCCACTGTGATTATGTTATGTAGTATCGCGCTACGGAGATAATAATATAGTGTTGTCGATTCGCGATACCGTCTGTAACAGTGTTGTTACAAGAAAAACAAGATGAGCACGGACAGGGAAAATGGGAGGGGGCCGTCTGTAACAGTAGCGGAAATATAATCTGCAGGGGCGGCTTGAAGTGAAAAAAAATGTGGAAGACGCACGTGCACATTCATGTCACGAGGGTTTTCTCGCTACGGATACGTTCCAGTTTTCTATGAACTGCACCATGCAATCAGGCAGGACCTAATACGACAACTCACTTGTTGGGTAGGCTCAGAGTGTACTGACGGAGGTGGTCAGAATACGGGCATTGGTTAAAAAACAAAGGAAGGAATCTAGGTGGCATGAAATGTCTCCATTGTCGTCCACAATCTATGGGTCTACTACAATACAAGCCACTTCGAAATAAGCACTCCAAGTACGACTGCTCCTCCATCAAGCTCGCATTCAAAATAATGTCTCCCTTCTCTTCAACCTCCGCACGTGCTCACCACGCTCCGCGTCCTAAATCGTCCGGCATACTGCATGGGGTTCTAGTTACATATGGAGTACTATGGTGTGGCGTTCCGCCGGGGTGACGCGACCTCCATGGGAGGACGCACATTGATCCCTCATCAAACCTGCAAGACAAGGGTATCGTTGTTGACTGTTCGCGCTAGCGTATGAAAATGAAAGTGATTTACAACATGCACCGCTATCGCGTTGTGCGGCTGCTGTCTAAGGGCCTTTTTTTGCACATGCCATACAAGACTTTGAGTACAAAATTTAGGCCGGCATCCCTAATCCTAGATACTCTTAGGGACTAGGTAAGTAAAACCGTGTACCCTTCTCTTGGATCCATGGGTCGCGTAGTACATCGTTCTCCTTGCACTATTTTTAATGTCTTTGTCGCGCTCTCTCACGAAAGGAGTGTAGTCAAACTCCGGTAAGCCGGCGGTTGGAAGACTACACTGCATTCCATATTGCTCAGCGGTTAAGTCCCGTTTTGTTATCCACATGCACCCCCTCCACCGCGGAAAAGAAACAACATACATTTAGTGCTATCGCAAACTCCGATCCCCTTGCTAAGGGACAGTCCTGCTAGTCTCCTTCTCTTCCCTACCCACTAATGCAATCCTTCGGGAAAAAATGGTAAAGGCAGTCGGAGGCGTCCCACCGTTGGCATTTTCCGCCGGAGCTTAGGTCGAGGCGTTGGTGCTTATGCGAGTATGCCCCCGGCTGAGTGCGCAGTCGCTTGGGGTTTGGCGGGTGCGGATCGGCGGGGGATATCGTCCGGCGATACATCCGCTGCTGCGGACTCGGAGAGAGGGCCGGGGCATGTGCCGCTGAGGGGTGGAGGCTGTTGGGAGGTGTGGGAGGAACCGCGTGGAGTCAAATCCATGGTGTTGCATTTTCCCACCGGAGGTGGGAAGCGGGAAGGGGCTCTCAACCAGCATAGCGGCGTATTCTGTTGAGAGATTCTGCTGAGAGATGCTAGCAGGAAGTGGGAGAGACGATACCGTGTGCGAGCGACCACAACTCGATCGGTTGAGAGGCGGAGGAGGCGAGGAAGGAGGTAGACGTCCCCGCAGTTGCGTTGGGGGAAGGAAGGTAGGGCGCCTTTCTAGCATTAGTGTAATGTAAGAAAGACGACGTTGAGCATGTTTTGTTACTTGGGAGTTGCACGGGGTGGTTGTCGGGCGGAAAAGGTCGTCGGCCCGTAGCAGATCGGGCGGTTTTCTCGGAGCGCATCGCGGTAAGTGCATCAGTCTGCGGTCCGTTGCCTAAGGAGAATACCAATGGTTCATGGCATGTACTTGCATGTATGTATTCTTGTGCATGTGCAGAGCGGTAGAGCAAGGGGCTGCAGGATCGGGCGAGGGGGTGCCGGCTTTGTTAATCCATGAACACACGGAATGGCATGAAGGGGGTTAGAACCGCCGCTTCCCGGAACGGAGCTGTACGCCTTATCCAGGTGCCGCCAAAAGTCGATACCCGATAGGAAAAGATTGTGCATAGGAACCCATCGCATTGCATCGTGCATAAACTGCGAACACCTATAGCGAACACCTATAGGTGGAGGGCCAAGACTCCCCCGGAGTCCAACGTACATGTGTGTCCATTATCCTGTCCACCATAGGGATATAACAACATGCTTGGCTCCGTGGCGTGTGGGACTGTGGGGCCTTGGCCTTGCTTTTGTCGTCCTCATATGTGATAAGGGGGGTAGGTGTCGGGTTTGGAAAGCGAAGAGGCAGAAAGTCGGAAAGAGGATTTAACTTGTTATGGGTCGGATCTGGGGTGATGGACGCCAAGACGTAGCCGTCTCCGTCCGGGATGGCGAGTAGGGCGTCCTCAAGTAAGAAGAGCAGATATAACGCGTGTTAGTTGGAAAGGAGTTCGAGTCGGACCGACTCGGACTGTCGACTCGCCTTTTTTACATCTCTCACCTCAAAAAGTGCGAGGATCAAAGCGGGGGAGATACACAACAGGTCTTGGTATGGACGGGGGGAATTCTGTTCGTAGGCTGTCCACACGTCGTCCACTGCCGCAAAGAGCGCGGGTCGAGGGTCGTCAAGCGGAGCGGGGTTATGGCGCCGCATCTCGCAAAGCAAGGAGGTCAAACGAGACCGCCCTTGCTGAGTAATGAGCCCGCATAGGTGTCGGCTCGATAGCCACACTCTTTGCTCCCCAGCCGCGTCACTTGGGAGGGAAGGGGGGTGCAATTCGGCACATCTGAGAAGAACGGTCGAGTAAATGAACTATCGAAGGTTGTGTTGTCGGCGTGGCTTGGGTGCGGAGAGCCGCGAGGGCAGCGCTCCTATCGGAGAGCGTTACTTCCACGTTGCCCGTCGCCCTCCATAGGTGCTTGGGGCGCAGAGAGAAGGTTCGAGTGTTGCCGGGAAGCCTTCTCGCACATATGTGTGCGTCGCTGTGGCGTACATGGGTGTCGAAGCTTTTGGCGTACTCGAAAATAACATTAGCTGAGATAGTTTTCTCAAGAGTCGGGGATAGTACATTTTCCTGTACCATATCGTGAAGGCGAAGCACGACCATAGATTGGAGAGTGGTAGCGGAGGTCTCTCCAGTGACCGAGAAATGTGTGGGGGGGGGGGGGGTGTAGCCATGGGTCGTGGTGGCAGGTGGGCGACTGCGGGAAAGGTCGGAAACAATATGTTCACGGAGGTTAGGTCGGATGTCTCCAACCTCTTCGGCGCGTGTTCCGCGTCGGAGAGTTGATTCGGTCCAGAATCGGGGCACAAAGTAGTTGGTAGGATTGGCTGGTCATCTTCGAAAACGGGCTTGTTTAGTGTGGTGAGTTCGTAACGACGACCTTGTGTGTGGGGGGGTGTGTCTGGTTGTTACGCGACGACCTTGGTGGGGTCCGGTAAGTGGGTCCGCCTGGTATAACGCGCGTTTTCCAACAGGATTTTGACTGGAGCTCAAACTCGAGCAGGGGGTATGCACATAAACTATGCACAGGAAATAACTTGGCAAAAGTATAGGTGTGTCGGTGCTGCGAGTTGGTAACATTGGTGGTGTGTATGTGTGTGTGTGTGTGTGTGTTGCTGAGAGGGGAGCTCGGAGCCGGAAGTTGGCCGGGGAGGACCGGAAATGCACCGGATCGAGTCGATTTTGGGCTGACGAAGGTCGAGTGAGCTCGGCCCGGAAGAGGAGAGGACGAGGAAGCGATTTGTTTGGGGTAGGAGAGGGGACCGTGGCCGACGGGCGGCGATAGGAGGCGCGAAGACTGCGGGAGAGGGATTGCCATCGCGCCCGTGGGGGCGGCGGTAATAGGAAGCGTGCTTAGTCCGAGAGATGAATTCGACGGGGGAGGCGCGCAAATTCCATCACGATCTCAGCCGGAGATAAAATTCTGATATGTAGTGCGTATGGGTATTAGGCAGGGCTGAGCGAGAGGGGCGGGCCGTTGGTGCAGCGTGCTGGGAGTTCATGTGTTGCGTGTGGGCGTGTGTCGTTGAGCATGGTGGGGAGCCGGGCAATGGTCGGGGACGGCCGTGGAGGCGTGGACGAGTCGGATCGAGCCGGTTCGGAGCGGATGAAGGCCGCGAGAGCTCGGCTCGGAAGAGGAAAATACTGGGAAGCGGATAGAGGCGAGTAGGGGCTTGAGAAGTGGCCGACAAGAGTCGGCGAGGGGCGCGAAGGTCGTGTGGGGGGGTGCCATTGCGCCGGTGGAGGCGGAGATGACAGCCCGCATAGGGCTTCTATGCGTAGATCGTCCGCGGGATAGTTGAATTTTCCGCGATAAATATATGCTTTACTAGTACTTTCCCGGTCTATAGTAACGGCTGCAGAGAAGGAAGTTTGCGCTAGCGTATCTACAAAAGAAAACTCGGGCCAATCGCCTGGCGTTAGTAACCTCGAACTCGTCCAATCGTTAGAAATTCCTTGGCAACGCTTACAATGTAACGCGTGGAGCCGCTCGAGGAAGCACGGGGAAGAAGTGTAATAATGCAAATTACAACTGCACAGCGAATGATAGTATAATGCGCAGCCCGACTAATAATATCCAAATATCCTGTAAATGTTCGGGGGCACGTGGCTACTTTTGTATACGGAGTAACGATACCCCGGTGCTGCTGGAAGCACACGCATTTCGCACGTGTGGGGCGTGTTTTACGTATCACTGATTCGAAACATTATTAGCGACTATGTTTTGTTGGCACTGTGATGGTTAGCACTGATTACAAAGACAGCAGCGGAATCCACAAGCAAAGAAAGAAAGAAAAAAGGAAAAAACCTAAGCCCGAGGAACAGGGAGGCATGCCACTGGCGGCACTGTGATGATGTTATCGCGATTGGTGAGTATCACTAAGGGTAACAATACTGTTTATTTATGATATACCGTCAGTAATAGCAGTGGCGATATGAAGGGGCGGCTTGAATGCAAAAAAAAAACCTTTTCGACGACGACGCACGTGCAAATTCGCATCACGAGCGTTTCTTCGCTAACTGGTTAGGATACGTTATTCCGGTTTTCTTGGTACGACAGCGGATGAAATGCAGTTCCATACCGCTGTGGGCGCTGCAAATGTGTAATGTAATAGAAGCTCGCGGACATAGTTGTGGAAGGTGGGGGTTCTTCTCGGACCGTGACACGCCTACATACAATGATCGACCTCACCGGGTATCGAACCCGCGACCTTCCGCGTATTAGGCGTGCGCTTTACCGGCTCACCGAAAAAGCATAGTTGACATATGTGGCCACATACCACATATGTACCAAACTACGACACTACCACGCCCCCCCCCGGAGTCTCCCCGGACCACAGCCCGGCTCCGAAACCAATGTGGAAGGTGGGGGTTCTTCTCGGACCGTGACACGCCTACATACATTGATCGACCTCACCGGGTATCGAACCCGCGACCTTCCGCGTATTAGGCGTGCGCTTTACCGGCTCACCGAAAAAGCATAGTTGACATATGTGGCCACATACCACATATGTACCAAACTACGACATAGTAGTGGGCGTCTCCTCGATCAGGTCGGAGTCGGTACTCTAACCCCCCCCCCC